>CALYLW010000258.1:362047-602047 GCA_944989445.1 Ampullaceana balthica
GGCAGTTTTTCTGGAGAGTTACAGTAATGTCCAGGAAGTTTACAGACAGTTCCGAAATTTGATAAGTGAACTTGAAAGAGGGGTGGAAAGAGTCTAAAATAGCCCATGAACAAGCAAGCATAGCTTGGTCACATTTATGTCCCCATAGCGACCCCACTGATTTGGTTGAAGAACTGCCCATTGAGCTCAAACGAGTTGTGGGTTAGGACCGATTCCACTATCCAAAGTAAGGCGTGTGTTGGTTTATTGGGGTGAGGATGTCTGTCCAGAAAATATTGCACAGCCAGAGGGTCATCGTTGTGGGGAATATATGTATAAAGAGAACATACATCAAGGAGTAACAGATAGTGCTTTGTGTCCGGATTGATGCTTAGGGATTCGAATGTCCTTAAGGCATGGTTCGTGTCCTTGATATATGTAGGAAAGGATGCCACTATAGGTTGGAAGTGTGACGAAATTTCTGCACCTCCAATTTTTTATTACACCGTAAAACATAAACAATGCAAGGGAATGAACTCTGGTTAATTAACTTATCAAAATACGATCAGCGGAAGCTAGTAATTAGTCATATACGGGGTACTCACTTACTACAACAAGGACTAACGGACTGTGAGTGAGATCCAATCAAAAGTAATTAGATTCCACGTCATCTTAAGCTTATAAATACCAGAACAGATGAGAATTCGGTCCTATTTCCAGCCAAGATCTCTTTGAAGTTGATCACCTACATAGTGACAATAAACTCATTCTAACGAACTTGGTACTTCATTATTGAATCGGAAAGGCCAACTATTCAAACCAGCACCGACTGGTTCCTGGTGCCCAGTGGATCCAGCGATCTGATCAACCCACTACACAGTCGTACAGAATCCCGACCACCCCACCAGAAGGAATTGTTGCATGTAAAGACCAGACTTGGGCGGATCATCCTTAGCTACCCATGTCCTGATCTTCGTACAGATAACTACTGCCAGTGGAATATAGACTAATATTCCACTGAAGCCAATCAGACGCACAATCGCACTGATTGAAGTCGATTTGACACCATATCCAATTGTGCAAATTGAAACCGGCCACGAGTATCATATACTTCGCCGATGCCGATACGACATACTATGTCTATTGAGGTCGTCTTATCATAGACGAAGTGTTATTCATTATTAGGAAGCTGATGAATTGGTTAAGAGAAACAGAAGAGATCGTTGAACCAGCAGAGTACACAGGAACAGTCCAAGTACCAGCAGGAGGGAATCGTACCATTCTTCAACGGAACTCCTGGGACTCTAAGATTAATTTAAGTATACATAAATGATGAACATTAAGCTGGGGCATAGCCTGATGATGATAACGATATGATAAAGGGAACCATTACTAGACCATATTAAACGATTGCTAGATTGATTATATCAGGGGGGATTTACACTGAGCTTATTCTGGATCATTGAACAATTTGTTTATAACAATTCATTATTAAATTGTATCTGTAAATATAATTAAATTTCATTATTTGATATAAATTACTTGGTTCTTATATATATCGAATGTGAGGAGACAGTTAAAGATATTCTTGTGAATAAGGATTGATCCGTGTGATCACTTATGATACAACTCTAGACCACTAAGCCATTTAAAATATACATTAAACATCTTTATCACCACAGGAAGACACCATCCAGGAATTCAGAAATGTGTTCTGTTGGACAAGAACATGCAGAGACAATGTGTCTATCAGGGTTGTCATCCTTGTGAATTTTTGGAAGGAGATAAAAAGATGGCTTACCCAGGTCACTGTAAAAAATGTGCATCCTAGACGCTGATTTAGGGAGAGCGCATTCGGTTATCAACTCATCAATGGTCTTCTTAACAATAGAGTTGTTTTTTATGATCGGATCCGCAGTTCTCTGTTGGTAGAACTGGGTGTCCTCAAGTTGTCTCTGGGCTTCTTTAATATACATATCTCTATCCCCTATCCCACACAACGACGGCTCCACCTTTGTCGGCCGGTTTGATGACAATGTCTTTCCGACTGCGCATTAGAGACAATGCCTTCAATTCCACTTGGAAAGGTTAGAATGACGGAGTCGGGGTAAGAGAAGTTTTTTTTTATTTCAGTCTGGGTGCTCTTGATATACAAGCCATAACCTTGGATTGACCAGGCGGTGGTGTCCAGGTGGATATCCTTTGTTTTTGAAATGGGAACAATTCATCCTCGGGAGGGGTGATGTTTTTCCAAGCAAGATGGAACTGAGGTCTAAGAGCGCGGAAAAAACGTTGAGAATCACTCTGTAGTTGAAAGTCGTCGCATGAGGGTGTAAGAAGGATGAATTTAAGTCCCTTAGATAGAAGAGATATTTCATTCTCTGGAAGAGGTAAATCCGGGGGTATGCAGACGACTAAATTCTTGTTGGTGGGGTCTGTTGAGGTATACACTTTGGAGAAGGTTTAAGGTTACTAAGCTTCTTCTTTTTGTGAGCTGATAATAAAAGATATAAGTCCCGGTTGAGCTGGTGGGTTATGACTCTAATGATGTAAAATGCCAGGTGGTTGTCTCGTAACTTGGATCTTATACGGTCTTCAAGTCGGTAGATCGGGGTGCTGAGATAAGTGATATACCGTTTGTGAATGTTTATGAGCAGGCGCATACGTTGAAAAGCAACTTTCTTCTCAAGCGATTGAAGTTTTGATTTATCTTTAGAGTTAAAAGAAGCGGATGCTGGGTTAAAATTGCTTGAAAAGATTTTTGGTATAATGCGGAGGCGAATGCAATTATTTAGAAAGTTGAGATGAACAGGTTATCTGGTTTTCTTAAACAGGTTAAAGGCCAGCTCATTGCAATCGTTACCATGCGGCCGTCGTCGTTGTAAGACATGCCATTTTGTTACCCAGACGGACCAGATTGTCTTCCCTAAGTTGATAATTTAAGATTAAGAATTGATTTCTTTGTACCAGCCGTAATGTGTTCTACACCATTGTGTGTAAGCGCTGCTCTTTGGAGTACATTGGTGAGACCGGGAGGTTACTCTCCTGTGCGATAACACAAAACAAACAGTGTCCTGTCTCCCAACACTTCAATGGACGCGACCATATGGGCGTCGATGACTTGTCTGTCACCGCCATGGTCTCTTGCACAAACACACCCGGTAGGGTTTGTCTGGAAAATAGACTAATCTAAGTGTATGGGACCTTTTGCAACACATGGGATGAATGTTGTGTTTGCGCTGACAACCTAATAGTTTTGCGACACCCACTCTCTCCTTTCCTATATAAGCTCACACTATTCCCTTCTTCCTTCATTGATTTCACCACAGCTAAGCCTTTATTTTTTACTAGCAGACCCGTCGTGCGTTGCAACGATCTTAGTAAAATGATTAAGTTTAAAGAAACCAATGAGTGAATGAGTGGCATATATTAAAAAAACATTTATGCCAGAAACCTTAGCGGAAGTTTTCAAATAAACAAAATCCAAGTTTCCTACCAAACGGATAACTAAATTAATAATTAAAAAGCTTACAAAATAAATAACGATATTAAGGCAAGGGCAAAAAATGGCCAAAAAATGAGTGAGAATTTAATTTTTTATTGCCATTGTACTCAAGCTAAATTTCTCAATATCGTGCAAAATTGAAAGGGGAATAAATTATTACTGTGCAGTAAAGATGACATTTGGGGCCCCCAGCTCCGTGGGAATGGACATTAGGAGTTCAGTGCCCTACAGTAATATAATCTAGGTTCTTAAATTTTTATATTCTAAGTTTAGTCAAAATCCATTTATTTTCTCATTATTTAGCGCTTAAACTAATTTTAATATAGCTAATATAGTGTTTAAAAAAATGACATTTAGGGGCTCCTGGGCCCATTCGGTGAAAGATGTCAACTTCAAAACCTGTTTAATTTAATTCAGTTTCGTCATATATATATTCCTCAAAATCGTGAAAAATTGAATGTGGAAAAATATCTTAAACATATACGAAGAAAAGACATTTGGGGCCCCAGCCACGAAGGAATGGACATTTGAAATTAAGTGCCCTATAGTATTGTAATATGTGTTACCTAGTTTTTGTATACAAATTTTTGTTAAGATCCAATTATTTACTAAGTAACAAACCCATACACTAATTTTTATAAAGCCCGTATAAGCAAAAAACGACATTAAGGGCCCCAGGGCCCAATTATTGGAAGAAATAAAGTGCGAAAAACATGTTCATTTGAATAATTTCAAAATACATACATATATTTATATTTCTCAATATTGTTAAAAATTGAATGGACGATAAAACATTTACTAAAAAAGACATTTTGGGTCACCTGCCCCGAGGGAATGAAACTTAGGAGTTCAGTGCCCTATAGTAATAAAATATAGACCATTGAGTTTTTATATACTAAGTTTGGTCAAGAGCTATTAATTTTCTCAGTATTTTACGCTAATACTAATTTTTTACAGCTAATATAAGGGACAAAAAGACATTTAGGGGCCCGGGCCCATTCGGTGAAACATTTTAATTCCAAAAACCTATTCATTTTAATTCAGATTCCTAATAGATATATTCCTCAAGATCGTGAAAAATTGAATGGGGGAAAATACATTAAACATATACGAAGAAAAGACATTGGGGGCCCCGGCCCCGAAGGAATGGACATTTGAAGTTATGTGCTCTATTGTATTTTAATATGGGCTATCAAACTTTTGTATTCAAATTTTGGTTTAGATCCATTCATTTACTCAGTAGCTAACGCGAAAACTAATTGTTATATATCTTATATAAGCAAAAAAAGACATTAAGGACCCCGGGGCCCATTCAGTGCAAGATATAAAGTTCGAAACCCCTGTTCATTTCAATTTGTATAATAATGGATACATGTGTCATTATTTGTCAAGATTGTTAATGACTGAATGGTGAATAAAATCTTAAACGTTTAAGAAATGTGAATTTTTGGGCCCCCAGCCCCAAAGTAATGACTATTTGCAGTTCAGTGCCCTATAGTATTTTAATATTGGCTATCAAGTTGTCATATACAAAGTTTGGTTAAGATCCAACAATTTACACAGTAGCTAGCGCTTAAACTAATTTTTATATAGCTCATATAAGCAAAAAATGACATTATGGGCCCCCGGTGCCCCATGAGTGTTAAATTTAGAAAAAAAGTTGCCAGTTACTATCCCAGGTAGGCTCTTAACAGTCTCCAAAAATTTAATGACGATCGGATGAATGGTTAGTTGGCTATAAAGGACATGCACACACACAGACATACTTTGATTTTTAAATCCTTTATATTAACTCGTGGTGTCTGCGGCCGCCCGACCGACCGCACGCCCTTGCTTGTCGCCAAAACTTTTGATCGATTTTTAACCCACTTCATCGTAAGCCAGCGAGCTGAAATTTAGCAGGCAGTTTGGTGGCAATGATAAAAACTATGTTTCAAAATTTCAGATCGATCGCATGTACTGTAATTAAATTATTGATTTTTTAGATTATTTTATTTGTTCCTATGTATCATGTAATTTTTTTAGATAGAGCGTCGTGGTGCGTATTATATTGAACAACCTTTCTGTCGCGCAATAAGGTGCGTATTTTATTGACAACTCTTTTTATAAACATATTCCTGATCGATGCGCATTATATTAAACATCTTTTACGACACAACTGCAATTTTGTATTTTTGGATGGTCTTGCGCTGCGTATAATAATGAACATTCTTTTAGTTACTTCTCGTACTTAAAGGATTTATAGTCAAAAACGTGTTTTTTACGGGTTTTTTAAAAATTATATATATATTTTTTTATTTATGTATATACGTTTTATTTGTGTACCTTTTTTGTTCGCTGAGGAAGGCTCTTTGCTGAAACGTTCTGTTTTGTTACGCCCTTTCTATACCTAAGTAAATTCACCTGATCATAGTTATTAATTAAAGATCTTCTTTTTGTGCAAATGCATTTGTTAGACTATATTATTGGAACTTTTACATATTTTTTTTTACATTTAAAAAAAATAAAATTTTACTTTTTAAAACAATTAGGAAATATACCTAATACAGAAAATAATGTTTTTTTTAATGTACAGCTAAATATAAACTAAATTAAATCAATGCGTTTTAGGAAATAATAAAAAAATATTAATCAATTAGTTTACAAGGCTTAATAATCATTATATTTAACAGACAATGAAATGTGGACAAGTGTCTGCGACTAAAATTTTGCACTATGTAACTTATTTTTATTTGTTAGTAGTCTCATAGAAACCGATATTGTAGCATGAAGTAACAGACAATGAAGAAGGTTATTTGCAGAGGGCAAAGTTATTATCACAAATTATCACACATTGTTCCCATCAATATAAACGTCAGTGCTAACAATTTGTGTTTAACAAGAGATCAACAGTGAGAAATGACAAATGACATGCTATATATTGTTTATTGTAAACTTTGATTATATACATATGTATTTATTTATTTATCTTTTTCTTTATTTATTCATAACAAACGTATTTCTTATATTGTCTCATCATTTGTAACACAATGACGATTGTTTACATTACGTTGACGTCTGTGTTGTAGCCTTTTTGGTGATAACATTTAAACTCCGGGGAACTTTTTAGGTAAAGGATTAATCCTCCGTGAAGTCGTCTTCCTGCTAAAAGTGATCAGTTTCTGACTTTGGTTTATCCTGGTGTAAGATTTCCTTTCAGTTCCCAAGTCTTGTTAAACGATTTCTATCCACTCCATGGTTCATTATCTCTACATAAGACATAGTCACTGTTGGTTATTTATGTGAAAATTCAAAAGAAAATCCAATAATTGAAATCTTTTGAGAATTAAACTTTAAAATTTAACAAGGATAAGCGAAAATATAAGAAAACAAATTCATAAGAACCATTTTTTAAGTTATAAAAAAGAAAATAAACCAATGCAAATATTAAAAAAATAGCCATTAAAATTCAAAGACGAAAATATATATTTATGACAATGACTACATATTTTTACATAATATCTTTAAAACTAAACACAATAAGCATATTGTGCTAAACTTTAAGAAAAAATGGAAACATAAACTGATATAAAATCATGATTTAATTAGTAGTCTAGCAAATTTTTAAGAAGGTAAATCAGCTAAAAGAGGACTTAGCCATATTTAAGCGATCAAGAAGAACTCTATACTTGACACCAAGTTTTGTGAGCAACATTTTGGGTTCAGGTTATTTTACATTTCCAGGAAGAATGTTTGTATTTTTTTAAAATTTATTAAATTTTTTAACAAAATTCTTTAAGCATGCAACCAGATTGAAAAGTTTTGAGTGTGCGTGCTTGTTTTGTTAAAGGCTTTCTAAGATGATATTATATAAAGAGAAAATCTAATAATACAGTTGTTACAAAGACCCTGGACTGGTGTTTTTAGTTGCAGTTATAGTATTACATGGTGTCAGAAGTGGGATTTGAACCCACAATGGGGTTTTATTAATTCAGGTTGAACGCTCGATGGCTTGTTAATATAGGTATTTTATAGTATGTGAATAAATATGCTGAAAAAGAAAAAAAATGGCTGTGGTATCTGGATTTAAAAAAAAACAACTACTTTGTACATGTTCACAAAGTTACAGTAGAAACAAATAAGAAGCCAATGGAAGTAACCATTATAAACACTTTGTCATCTGCACCACTAGTGATTTAGAGAACGTTTCTGAGAATTCAAAAAAACAACAACTATTTCATTAACACAAATCCTGCAGGATAGAGGTGTTTATTAAAGAAAATAATTCACGAGTCCCCTTAAATGGCCGGCATACAACGAGGGATATCTGGTCAGCTCAGGTTAATATAATTTACACCAGCCTATACGTTTCAGATGATACGGTTCTTATATTTTTGAAACAGCACATTTTTGGAAGTACTATCTAATTTAAAAAAATAAAAAAACAGTAAAAAAAAAGTTTTTGACTATAAATCCTTTCTATACGAGGCATAACTAAAAGAATGTTCAAAATAATACGCAGAGCAAGATAATCCAAAAATACACAATTTTAGTTATGTCTCGTAAAACATGTTTAATATAATGCGCACCGATCGAGAATATTTTTTTACAAGGTATCGTCAATATAATACGCACCCTACCGCGCGACAGGAAGGTTTGTTCAATAAAATACGCACCACGACACTCTAGCACACAAATTAACATGTTACATAGAGATAAATAAAGATAATATAAAATTGAATTAATTTAATTACAGTACATTCGAACGATTTGAAATTTTGATACATCATTTTTATCATCGGCACGAGTCTGCCTGCAAAATTTCAGCTCACCAGCATACGAGGAAGTGGTTTAAAAATCGATCAAAAATTTTTCGGGACTCAAGCAGACACCACGAGTTAATATAAAGGATTTAAAAACACACAGATTAATAAAAAAAAGTATACATTTTGCTGTAAAAAATCAACCTGTATCTCCCTCAATAAAAAAACAATAATTTTTAATTCCAATGTGAAAGATGTCATATTGTATGAATCAAAAACACATGTCAAAAAACACAACAGAAACTACAACTAACAGAATGCATACATTTATCAGGTAACTGAGGAATGTAATTTAGATATTAAAATTGCACGACAGCAATGAAGAGAAACCAAAGATTGCGACTTTTAAGAAGACACATTTAAACAGCAAAATCCTTGGAAAAAAATGGAGATCGAATCAGCCTCAGGAAGAAAAAAAACAGTTAAACAAAAAAAGCTTTAGAATGGGACACATAGCACAAACTGTGAATAGGAAGAACTAAGAACACATGAAGGCTCTGTGCCAGATTTGGCAGAGAGACTAGGAAAGAACTGTGAATACTGGAGGGAGACAGTGCTAAATACTTGTACTGAGTTACTATGTCCGACAACAAATTTAAAGGAAAAATGACGATGAATAATTATTACATCTAAATTAACAAATACTTAAATAACCCCAATGTATAATTAAATCTACATACATATTTTTTTTGTGTGGAATACGTAAAATTATACATTTTAAAGAAATTGAACTTCATTGAAACGAAATTTCCAAAACTTCTTCAATTAGTGAATATTTATAATTACTTTAAAATGTTTGGTTACAAAGAAATATTACTCTCCACGCTAGAGTATTATTATTACAACATAGTATATATATATATATAAATATTAATATAGATAGATAGACACGTAAGTAAGTAGGTAGGTAGGTAGATAGAGAGAGATATATGTATACATATATATATAGATAGATGGATATATATACATAAGTATATTGATATATTAAAAAGATAGATATATAGAAAGATAGAAAGATATATATATATATATAGATAGATAGATAGATAGATAGATATATGATTAATAGATAGATAGATAGATAAATAGATAGATATATATATAGATAGATATATAGATATATAGATATATAGATAGATAGATAGATAGATAGATAGATAGATAGATAGATAGATAGATAGATAGATAGATAGATAGATAGATAGATAGATAGATAGATAGATAGATAGATAGATAGATAGATAGATAGATAGATAGATAGATAGATAGACAGATAGATAGATAGACAGATAGACAGACAGACAGACAGACAGACAGACAGACAGACAGATAGATAGATAGACAGATAGATAGATAGATAGATAGATAGATAGATAGATAGATAGATAGATAGATAGATAGATAGATAGATAGATAGATAGATAGATAGATAGATAGATAGTTAGTTAGATAGATAGATAGATAAATAGATAGATAGATAGATAGATAGATAGATAGATAGATAGATAGATAGATAGATAGATAGATAGATAGATAGATAGATAGATAGATAGATAGATAGATAGATAGATAGATAGATAGATAGATAGATAAATAGATAGATAGATAGATAGATAGATAGATAGATAGATAGATAGATAGATAGATAGATAGATAGATATATAGATAGATAGATAGATAGATAGATAGATAGATAGATAGATAGATAGATAGATAGATAGATAGATAGATAGATAGATAGATAGATAGATAGATAGATAGATAGATAGATAGATAGATAGATAGATAGATAGATAGATAGATAGATAGATAGATAGATAGATAGATAGATAGATAGATAGATAGATAGATAGATAGATAGATAGATAGATAGATAGATAGATAGATAGATAGATAGATAGATAGATAGATAGATAGATAGATAGATAGATAGATAGATAGATAGATAGATAGATAGATAGATAGATAGATAGATAGATAGATAGATAGATAGATAGATAGATAGATAGATAGATAGATAGATAGATAGATAGATAGATAGATAGATAGATAGATAGATAGATAGATAGATAGATCGATTATTGATATATATATATATATCTATCTTCTATATATATAAAGCTCAGTTGTTTGTATGTTTCACTTTTCAACTTTCTGTTCGTTACACAATCACGGAAAAACCAAATGACGGACGGGGACCAAATTTGGCAGGCCGGTTCCTTTTACCCCGGAGATGGTTTTAAGTTATTTTTTGTAATTGTCCCTTTTGCCTGAATGGCGTAAATTAAATAATCAGAAAATGCAGAGACAAATAATGAAAAATTTAACCTCATTTCTATATTGAAAAACTTTACGCGGTCGTTCAAATTCCGTTCAAAGCGAGTTATTTTTGGTGAAGTTTGTATTTCCCCAATGCTTTATTTTCAGCGGTGCGCATTAAAAAATATTATATTGTCTAATTACGGTGCGCACATTTTCGTGTACGCTTCTTTTAAAAAAATAAAATACAAGCATAAAACAATGATATAATTTAACATTTCTATGCAATCCATACAGACCACGGGAATCAATATACATAATTAACATAAGTGACTTATCCGTGTTTGATAAATACGAAGGATTCAACGTGATGAAACGTACACGACGTATTTCATAATAATTATAAATACTCAAATCCTATTTTACATCGTTGCCTTTTCAAAAATTAAAATGTAAGCATAAAACTATGACGTCATTTAATATGTTTATACAAAATCGATCGCTGTGCCACCTAACATAACCTAAAAATATTTTTCATCTACACATACAAACTGATACTGCCGACGAAATTATGTATATTGATGATTACAAAAGTAGAGTTATTTTTGGTCCAGTTGTTATGAGCAGACTTTGTATTATTATTAAGCCAGAATATTTCTATAACCATTTATTATTATTGTCAAAATAGGTGCGCATATTTTTCTTGAATTCCTTTTAATACGACTGCTTTTCTTTAGTTTCTTTCAAGTATTTTAGAAAGTACATTTCATATATAACATTTATAATTTAATTTATTGGCGCTATAGGTTAAGGAGATTTTGTCTTTGAGGTGGGGGGGGGGTAGTGCCATATTATCTTTATCTCATGGACGTTTTTGCAAATATTGTATTAATTACAATTGTGTTACGATGCAGTTTCGTAAATATATATTAGCTTTTTTAGTGACAACAGTGGTAGAGATCTTTTGGAAAAATGTCAACAAAACATTGGCCTTTTTTAATGGATACAAACAAACAAACATACAAACATCAACTGAGCTTTATATATTAGATATGCGTTTAAATTATTTTATTTTAAATTTTCCACGATGTATTGTATTAATATTTTACATGTGAAAATGAAATTGCGATTTTTAAAAAATATAATTCATAACTCGACATTTAATAAAAAAAAACAGATGTAGCGAGTTTATTTTATGTGGAAAGCGATGGCCTATGTCAAATAAACTTACACTTTAAAAATGTTTACATAAGCTATATGTGCACTATACATTATAAACTTTCGCTACCGAACGTATTAACAGAAGTTGACTAAATTTAATAAAGTGATCATGAAAACGCTTAATTAATAGAAAATTGCGAATTGAACAAGCTATGTTCATTCCTTTGAAGTCGGAATAACATAGGCCATTTCTAAAGTGGCTTTTTATCATTTTTCATATGCGCTTATTAACAGACGGTTGAATCTTTTTTTTTAATGTGGATATAAATTTTTTTTCAGAAACAAAATCTGGTGTTTGTGTATGTGTATTGAATATAATTTACAAAATATGATGCCTTATCAGAAATAAAGAAAAAAAAAGATTCATTTTTCAAATTGTACACAATGTATAAAAACCGTAAATATAAACCGTAAATATAGAGACATTAAATTTCTTAAATATTATTTCCCTGTTAAAACATAGTCTATATAAATGCGTCAAAAGGAAGAGTTATTTTGGTCCATTACATTTACTTTATAACAAGATTTTATTTTATGCGGCCAGCTTTCTATAATCTTTTATTGTGTAAATATGGTGTGCACATTTTCTTGATAGCATTTTAATACGACTGCTTTTGTTTTTTTAAAGTATTTTAGAAAGTACATTTATAATTTTATTTATTGGCGCTATGAGTTATGTAGCTATTGCCTTTTTATGGGATAGTGCAATAATATGTCATTTATCTCATATCGCGGTTACAAATATTGTATTATTTACAATTGTGTTACGATGCAGTGTCGTAATTATATATGAAATTTTTGAGTGACGAGCGTGGTAGAACTCTTTCGGAAAACCTATCAGTTATGTTTATTTAGTACAAGTGGGAATGAAATAGTAAATTTAGTTAATATGGTCGTCAAGATTCATTATTTAATCAATCATATCTTTTAAATAGTAAGGTACTTTTAAAAGGCACTGCATTAAGTGGTAAAATGGAAAAAATTAAATAATTGTGTCTGTTGTTTTTTTATCTCTCTTTTTTTTCTTAAATATATTTACTTATATTTATTTTTTTCCCTTAAAATGGCATATCTCTGTTTCCCATAAGATTTTAACTAAAAGATGAATCTAACATTTAACTTGGAAAATAAAAATTGTAATAACCAGCAACTAATAATTGGTAAAAAGGGTCAGCACACTCCCGCTACGAGGAGCGGGTATATTTCTAGTATATATATATATATATATATATATATATAACGTGTTCACTAAAAAAAAACTTTTCAGATTTTTTTTTAAATTTAGGAAACTATTTACTGTTTTGGCCTTCCAATTTTAATTTCTGTTCGTCTATTCGCTTATAACCAGATGATACTAAATCAAAAGCGTTCAATTTATTAGGGTCATTAAAAAGGCTTTGTAGAATTACAATTTTTTGTCATTTAATGTAGAAGGCAGGAAAACAGTTTGCCAATTCAAAACTATTTCTGGCCTATTTTCAATTTTCTACTTTCTGCTTCAGCAAGTTCTTTCTCTTTGTCATGTTTAACAAACAAGGGGTCTTTTATTGAAATTGTTAAACCTATGGCTGTTATTTGTCCGGCAATAGGTACAGCAGCAACACCGATCCGTGCAAGTCTTTTATCATTTTCTTTCTTCTTATCAGTTATAGCTTTCTTAACAACCTCAAGACGCTTCGTAAGAACCATTCTGTCACTAGAAATACCATCACTTCCGTTGACTCCCTTGAGCAGATTGTCACATTCGGCATTTAGTTCAGAAAAGTGGTACAGTTGGCATGGAATTCCCAGATCGTTATATTTATCAGTTAGTATCTGAATGTCCTGCTCAAAATTTAAAAACATTTTGGCGTGCTGTTCTTGTTTAGAAAATCTTTTCGATGTCTTGTTAACCAATGCAGTTATTTCAACTCTCAAAGCATCATAAATTTCTGTCATGTCTAGTCGTTCTATTTCTTCTTTGATATCAGATAGCGTGGTTTTTATCTCAATTTCATTGGAATCAATATAATCTATTTTTTCTGTAATGTTTTTAATTTTATTTTTTAACTCATCGACTTTCGCCATTTGACGCACTGTATCTTCTTTTGACCTTACCTCCTCTTTAATCTTTATTATCCATTTAAAAAACTGTCTTTTAAATTCCTCGCTATATCTCCATGGGTTTGTTTGAAATTTCACTTCAATTTCATTAATTTCTTCTGTGACTTCTGATAAAATCCTTGAAATCGATTTGTTTTCTATGTTAATTGATCTTAACTTGGATGATATTTCTTTTTTTTCTTGAGTTATTTCTCCTTCTCTGAGCTTTTGGACTATTTCTATGAGTGCATTTAAAGCATCAGAGCATTTTTTAATTTTCAATTTAACTCTAAGTTTCACTTCAGCAGTAAGATCCTCTTCATTTGCATTGGTTTGCAAAATTTTTAATTCTCCTCTGAATTCGGAAATGCAAGCATACATGTTCTCGTCGTAAGCGTTAGTTGCCGATATGGCCAAGTAAATGGCATTTAATTTGGAAAATAGTTCATGCGTTTTCTGACTTTCTACCTTTTCTAAGATATTCATTTTAAGTTTCTCAATAGAATTTCGTGTACCCTCCAACAGCCTACTCTCACCATCTGAGTAAAAGATGGTATCGGGGGAATCTTTCGAATTGACTTCCTTCAAAAGTGTAAACGTGCTGATTTCCAGTTCTTTTACCAATGATTTACTTTCACGGCCAACTGTTAAATGTTTTATTTCATAATCTATTCTGTCTATTTCCTTGTCATAATATTCTCTTAACTTTGGTAGTTCAGCTTCTAGCAGTAGTCTGTCCTGATGTTTCTTGGCATTTTGAAACTGACGTTGCGTGTATCCTTGATCCAGTGTTTGGACCAGTTTCATCAAGTTTTCAAATTGACTAACTTCAATCTCTATATCTTTTGTTTCATTACTAAACAGTAAACATTTGTATTTACACAGCTTGAGTACATCCCCGAGCTCTCCTGTTTGTTCCCTCATCCACTCTTGAAAGCATTTTTCTTTCTGGTATCTCCATTCATACAACTCCCCATGGGTCATGACAATAATACATGATTTATAAACATTTTCTTCCCCAAAAATATTGATTAAAATATCCAAAGATTGCTTGTTTTCAGGACCGTATCTTTCTCCGTATTTAAGTACAATAATCAAAGCAAGTGTACCATTAGATGGACATGTTGCCATGGCGTTTCTCATATCTTTACATGCTTTGGATTTCGCTCCATATCCATCAATATTCGTATCCATAAACCCTGGTGTGTCTACTACTGTGATATGAAAACTATCTCTAATATTACTTTGTAAACAGATTCCATCAGTCACAGATTCGCTGGAGTCACTACTTCTAAATGCTTTAATACCTAGTATTGTATTTCCAAGTGCACTTTTGCCATTTCCTGTTTTTCCGAGCAACAGGAATGTGTATTTTGTTTCAGTCATCTGAAATTTTAATGATTACAATTTACACAATTAAAATTTTACCAACGAATATATTTCAAAAGATAATTATACTCTTTTAATTTAATCATAATGTTCGGAGACACTATTTTTCATTTGAAATTCTTATAAATTGTATATGTAAATTAACTGACATTTGTTAAAAGTAAATTAAACACAGACAAAAATGCTCCATTCTTTCCCTATCGTATGAAAATAGATGATATTATGAAGTGCTGTGAATTGTGGATTAAATCTTAATTTACGCGCTACAAAGAAGAAATCAATTTAAGATTTCTTATTTACAATATACAATAAAATACTTCTTAATCGCACATATATTCATAATATCAAACTACCGGTAAATGCTTTTTAAAAATACTGACTTTTGTATATATTTTACTTCATATATACAATACATTGTAAAAATTATATTTTTTTTAAAATGTGGCGATGATCTCCCCTAATAGCCACCTACCTTGATGAAGGGAAAATACGCTGTTGATTAACTCAGTTTTCTAGTCTATTGAAACACTCGATACATATAATAGTGACAGCGTTCTTGCAATTGAAACCATTAAGCTGGAAATGCAAGATAAATAAAACTTAAATAATGGAGTTTCTCTTAATATACATTATTTTAATTCTTAAGTGCAAGACACAACAAGGGCGTTGAAAACGGTAAACGCGAATAGTAATTCTTGCAAAGACATTTTTTAAAAGAAATGTAGAAAATATTATATTATCCATATCATTTACCTATTTTGAAATTGAGTAAATTCAAAATCTGAAATAAAACTAATTAACATTAATTATTAATAAATGTATCAATACAATTAATGGGACAACTCCAACAGATTAATGATGCAATGACGAAATATTTATTCTAAAACATAAATTAGTCGTCGGACAGGTTAGTGGGCTACAAATTTGCAACCAGTCATGGTATATTGGCTATGTTATAGCAATAGACATTTTGATTGTTGTATTGATACCAAATCCGGAATTAAACCCAAGGGCTTTGAGACAATAATACCACCTTGACACACATATCTAACATGTTTTAGGTCAAAGATGTAACACCCAGTTTTGGCAAAGCGTTGTAAATATTTCTGTTATAGACTTTATTTTTGAGTCAATATATCGATAAGAAAATTTTAACTCTATCGTTCCCGTCATACATAATAGAATATATAAATATATTTTTTTGTTGTAATTTTTTTTTAAACTTGTTTTTGATCATTCACTGTCAGTCAAACAGAGATAAGACAATGGAAAATTTATGAATGCATTTGTCTTTTTAAATCCCTTATATTAATTTCACAGCCATCTCTGTCTCTCTCTCTCTCTCTCTCTCTCTCTCTCTCTCTCTCTCTCTCTCTCTCTCTCTCTCTCTCTCTCTCTCTCTCTCTCTCTCTCTCTCTCTCTCTCTCTCTCTCTCTCTCTCTCTCTCTCTTCTCTCTCTCTCTCTCTCTCTCTCTCTCTCTCTCTCTCTCTCTCTCTCTCTCTCTCTCTCTCTCTCTCTCTCTCTCTCTCTCTCTCTCTCTCTCTCTCTCTCTCTCTCTCTCTCCTCTCTCTCTCTCTCTCTCTCTCTCTCTCTCTCTCTCTCTCTCTCTCTCTCTCTCTCTCTCTCTCTCTCTCTCTCTCTCCTCTCTCTCTCTCTCTCTCTCTCTCTCTCTCTCTCTCTCTCTCTCTCTCTCTCTCTCTCTCTCTCTCTCTCTCTCTCTCTCTCTCTCTCTCTCTCTCTCTCTCTCTCTCTCTCTCTCTCTCTCTCTCTCTCTCTCTCTCTCTCTCTCTCTCTCTCTCTCTCTCTCTCTCTCTCTCTCTCTCTCTCTCTCTCTCTCTCTCTCTCTCTCTCTCTCTCTCTCTCTCTCTCTCTCTCTCTCTCTCTCTCTCCGTCGGTCTTGGTTGGGCAGACGGAAAAACAAATGTCAAAAATGACCCACTTCCCGTGCTGTCATTGAGCTGAAACTTTGCTCATAGACTTGTGTCACACAACAATAAATTGTATCACAATTTCAAAATGATCGAATCTACCGTAATTAAATTAATGCACATTTAGTTTATCTCTATATAACTATAGGTAATTCAATTTCACAGTTTATTATTGTTCGGCGTCCCGTGCCTCTTGAGTCGTTCACGCATGCCATCGGAGACCACACCTCCCCATCCGACCCCCCAGGGTTTTACAGCAAAGGGGACTTAACTCAGTTTCAGTCTGTAAATGTTTGTCGCGTTGAGTTCTGTCTCTTAAAGAAGGGTTTTATAGTCAAACACTTTGTGTTTACAGGGTTGTTTAATTTAAATCTATTCTATTAACTTCACTGTCGTCTCTGTCTTGGGTTCGCAATCGGTCTGTCGGGCTGAAAAACAAAAATAAAATAAAATGACAACTTTCCAGTGTTGCTATCGAGCTGAAATTGGGCACATAGACTTGTGTCACATTACAATAAATCGTGTCAAAATTTAAGATCGATCGAATGTACCGTAATTAAATTAGTGCATTTTAAGTTTATATCAATATAACATATGTAATTCAATTTCACAGTTTGTTATTGTTTGTCTTCCATCTGCCAGTTAAGTATGCGTTCACGCAACCCATCAATTTACACAGCCCCTTCCCCTTCCCCCGGTTTTAAAGCCAGGGGACATCAGTCCGTTCAGTCCGTAATTATTTGTCGCGTTTGAACATAATCAATACTTTTAGTTATATCTCATATATAATGGATTTATAGTCAAAACATTGTTTTATGGGGTTGTTTAATTTCAAGTGATATACTATCATGTACAATTTTATAATGACCTATAATATTTGATTCTATTTTTTTTAAACTAGCTAAAAGCAGCTGTTGAGAAACCCACTCGAAGATTCTACTTTGGCACACACTGTATGTAACGGTCAATGAAAATTTGTAATGAAAACAGAATGATTGATAATAAACAATTCTTCATCTTTCCAACACTGTGCGAGGTAAAAAAAAAGACTTGCTAGGATTTTAAATGTACACAAAAACATTAGCTTAAGGAACGATAATATCTATATATATAATTCTCTTCATGGGACCATGCCAGGCAAGTAAGCAGCAAAAATATGAGCAACCGAGCATGACGAATGACCCTCGCTCGGGTCAACTAAACACAGTTAACGGTTGGCAAGCGAAGGTAGTGGAGGGGTGGGGCATGTCTTGAGACAGCAATGTTTTTTACATTCACTTTCGAAGTTCCTGCAGTGTGTATGTATTTCGTAGTATATTGGTTATTACATCCGCCTAACATGCGGAAGGTCTTAGGTTCAAGCCCAAGTGGCAACATACGTTTTTTTTTATTTTTAAAAATGTCAATGCCTATTCTTTTCCCCCCTTTCTTAGCAAACATAAACACCGCTTCGCATTTCACGGAAAAAAGCTTTGTTCAACGTTATATCAATTCCTTCACCAGGTACCTGTCTGTTTCTATTGGTCGCATATTTCGTTCATCGACGAAGTTGTTGCTCTCCAACTTGGCTTCATGGCTGTAATATTTGTTTATATATTGTGGCGATGTCCTAAATACTTACCAGAAATGCTTCGGTGGTCCCCCATCGTTCACCCGCGTTGTTCCCATTTGTTCGTGCTACTGTTTGTGTCCGTTCTCCCCCTCCCTTTTTTTCTTGCACTATCTATGAGCAAGTCTGCGGCGTATGCTACGCCGCGGGGCGTCTAGTTTAAATTAAAGAATTATTATAGAAACAAGAATTGTTCAAGTCAAACAGAAATAGACAGTCATACTAATCAAATTGCACATACACGGACAGAGACTGACAGTCCGATGGAATTTAGTGCAGTATTTTGGAATATAGGATGTCTGCAGTAGCTAAAACACAACAATGTTTAGATCGCTTTAAAATCCTTTGGTATTACTTAGACCGATATTCTTAAATTGTAAGTCATTAGAATACATGCCGAAATATAGATGGACAACTACTGATTTAAATCAATAAAATGTTGCTGAAATCTCTGGAAACCAACAGATTCCGAATTATTTTTATGCACATAAACGTATCAAGCAAAAAATTAGGATGTAATTACACTAACTGATCTTTAAATAAAACCTGGTAAACACAAAAATAACTTTGCATGTGTCTAAATCATATTCAACTTACATTAGAACATAGTATGTACTTTATTGCTTTCAACATTTACTTAATTTGACAAAAGTTGCAGCTTTCCCTCAGCTCACCAAATAAACGTTTGCAGTAGCTTATATAGTTGTTCTTTGTGGGAAGAAGAATCTATTCAACTTGGCAGCTCAGGGGTGAGTAGGTTAGAAAATGTCATTGTGATAAACCTGTTTCACTGATGAATCAGGGTTTCAACCTCAATGACCTCCCTCTGCTGGGGAAAACTTGGATTGAACCATCACGTGGTAAATTATGATTACGTGGCCACACCAGATGCTATCTAATTATAGAACTTAGTTAAGGTAGTAAAAATAGCTAGGGCGTGAAAATATTATTGAATATTTCTTTTCGAGATCCAATAAAGCACATGTTACCACGCACAAGAAGAAAACAAAAGACGATGATCATACATAAAAACTGGGTTACATGATTAAGGGTATTGTAGTCCATCACGTTGTAGTGCTTCCAAGAATATTATGATATCACTTATTTAAAAGTACGTGTGTGAGTTATTCAAAAAAATTGTAGAGGAATTTCTTCTTATGGTATGTTAAAATTTGTTTAACAACTTGCTTGGATTCTAGGCTTCAATTTTCGTCAATATTTTGTTTACGTGTCATACGACCGATGCATCTGGATGAAAAGTTTATTACTCTATACTTTGTACACTCAGTTAGTGTTTTGGTTGGTTACCAATATCCATTTAACATTTGACGAAGTTTGTATGTTATCCACAAATTGTTCTTATGACCTATTTTTTGTACACGTATATAGCGCAATACCGCATACAGCTTGGCTTGCCGCACTTTACAGACATTACCAGCAAGTTGAGGAAAGACATCACACTTTCATTCTTCCAAAACATAGTTTTATACGTAAAATTATGTGCAAATGCCCCGACATGGGCGTATTTTCGTTATACACCGGTTGTTGATTGAACGAGATCAGTCCACATTATGACGTGTCCGCCAAAAATTTTTTCCAAATAGTATACCCTTAATATACATATTATTTGACTCGAGTTGAGGCATACAATTGGTATATCCCTATCCACGTTAAAAGACAAGCACTTTAATTTTTAATCGATCCTGCTCCCATTTTCAAATTTAAGAACGTTTTATACTTAATTTAAAGAAGATCATATTTTATGTAGCATTGTTTTGGCGTAGACTGTGTTAATATACATTAATTACAAGACGTGCAGCGCGCCTTATTTTTTAAATACACTAGCGGCCCCGTCAGCAATTGCAACGATCTCAGTAAATTGGAATAAATTCAAAAGAACAAATGATTGGTACTTTTTAAAAATTATTATGCCAGAAACATTTGCGAAAGTGTGAAAAAAAAATGTATAGCAAATGGATAAATAAAGGTATTTTAAAAGCTTACAAAAGAGGGGGAAAAAACGATATTAAGATCCCCACGCCTAAAATGATAGATCATTTTAATTTTTTAATTGTAATTGTTCATTTACTAAAAGAACATTTGGGGCCCCAAAATATGTTTGTTAATATTTGTCAAGATCGTGTAGAATCGAATGGAGAAATATGTCTTAAAAGGTTACAAAAGAATAAAAATGTTGGTCCCTCGGCCAAAAACGGAATGTAAAGTAGAAGTTCATTTTCTCATAGTATTTTTTTGTGTGGTCCGTCAAGTATGTATGTATCAGGAATCATCCATTAACCCAGAAGGCAATGTTTTAACAAAACTGTTAATTTAGCTCATATAGGGAAAAAACGACATATTTGGAAAAAGAAATATTGGGCCCACTGGCCCAATGGGCGCAAGATTTAATGTTTGAAACAACTGTTTATTTCAATCTGGATAGTAATGGATATTATAAACAATATTAGTCAAAATCGTTAAAAATTGAAAGGGGAATAAAATATTAAACGTATACGAAAAAGACAATATGGGCCCCTGGGTAAAAAGGAATGCACATTAAGAGTTCAGTGATCTATATTATTTTAATATAGGCTCTCATGTTCTAATATACCAAGTTTGGTCAAGATCACTTAATTTTAGCAGAATCTAATGCTTAAATTAATTTTCATATAGCTCATATAAGCAAAAACCGACTTTATGGGCCCCCAGGCCCAATCGGTGCAAGGAAAGAACTTTTAAGTACCTGTTTATCATTATAGATATATTGGTCAATATTTTTCAAGGTCGTGTAAAATCAAAATGGGAATTAAGTCTTAAACACTTATGAAAAAAAAACATTTTGGGCTCGCGGCCCCGAAGGAATGTACTTTAGGAGTTCAATGTCCTTTGGTATTTTAATATGGGCTATCAAGTTAGTATGTACCAAGATTGGTCAAGACCCATACATTTTCCAAAAAGCTAAGGCTTTAACTAATTTTTATATTATTCATATAAGAAATATCTACTTTATGGGCCTCCCGGCGCAATCGGTGCAAGGAAAGAACTTTTAAGTACCTGTTTATCTCAATCTGGATCATAATAGATATATTTGTGAATATTTTTCAAGATGTTGTAAAATCATAATGGGAATTAAGTCTTAAACGGTTACGAAAAAATATTATTTTAGGCCCCTGCCCCGAATGAAATAATATTAGGAGTTTAATGCCCTGTTGTATTTTAATACGGACTATCAAGTTTGTATGTACCAAATTTGGACAAGATCCATACTTTTTCCAAGTAGCTAACTCTTTAACTAATTTTATATAGCTCATAAACGAAAACAAAAATTGGGCCCCCGGCACCCCTTGATTGTCAATATTCAAACAATGTTCTTTACATTGTCCATTCCGGAAGCATGCTCAACAATTTCCTATCATTTCATGCTGATCGGATGAATGGTATAGTCTGCTATAAAGGACTATCATACATACATACATACATACATACTTTGATTTATATATATCCCTATATATATTGCGCCTAAGCGCGTCCGAAGCCGTGTGTGTGGGTGCTCGCTATGCGGGGTAACTCCCGAAAATAAAATAAATTATTGAAAATTAAATAATAAACATTTTGGTGTCGAGATTAACAAGACGGCGTTTCTCGCTATAAAATATTGTGACTTGACGTAATAGTTCGAGCTCATGTTAATTTGTAAAATGGAAACAAAGTAAAAAGAGCCGCGGTTATTTCAATGAAATGTGATTTTTTTAATGGTACTATCTGTTTGTGTGTTTATGTTTGTGTGTATAAGTGTGTGAATAAAGTGAGTGTGTGTGTGTTTATGTTGTGAACTAAATGTGATGAAACGGTTTATTTTTATGTCTGATAATGTTGCGCCTCTAACAAGAATACGTATAATTTTTTTGTAAAAAATTACAGAATTAATATTTGTTTGCAAATTACATCTTTACACTGTTTCCTTTATGTATTTTCGAGATGTATTTTATTCAGCCGTTCGAAAAATTTATTTGCTTTGGTCTTTCTCCAGATGTCTACATTTATGTTCAACGTTAATCTACCTAACATTTTTGTTTACAAACCATAGTCATTGTTTTTTTAGCGCAATATTTTAACAATATTTATATACTATTATTTTCTATTATTTTCTTTATTATCAAATACACAGTATCATTTTACCACTTTTCTTTATATCTTTTATATGTTTAATTTAAATACTTAATGTATTTGACATTTTACAAGTTAGTTCTAAATAATCAAATACTAATCAAATACTAACAATGTATTCAATGCATTAGAGAAAGAAAGCACATGAGTGAAACCAGATACCAAACACTATAGCTTAGCCATTGTTAATATTCTTTTTGCATAAATTAAGTCAAACATGCTAGGTAAGTTATATTTATCAATGATTCTTAGGTGGGATATTTATTTTCCTTCGGTGCTTAAATAGTTTACAAGATTTTTTTTTCTGGAACGATTGCTCCATAAACTGCCCCAAGGAAATAGAAGGAATGAAAAAAAAATCGGTACTGTTATAGACGAAAATGGATTATATATAGGAGTTATATGCACGGACCAATGAGTGTGGTTAATAAGTGGAACAGCTATTTTTATATTGAGTACAACTTTATGACCTTTTGAAATGTACCATTTATTGGTGGGGTAAGAGTCAATAATATCGCCCAACCCTGGATGACATAAACACTATAGCTTAGCAACTGTTTTTATACTTTTTGCATAGATTAAACTAAATCAGCAGGGTAAATTTTAAGCCCAGACCTTGCGATTCAAAATGTTTCTTTAAAACAAATAAAACCCATGCACACCTTACTTAAGCATCAAAATTCACATAAATAATATGCTTTTCCCATAAAAAATCATTGCTAAGAAAGGTATTTAAGAGCTTACAAAACTAAAACATTCATTAAAAAAATAGTTACATTTCTAGATCAATGAGTGCGTGGCACACACTTCAGGTATAAACTGTATCGGTTCTTTAAGGTATAAATATATTTAGTGTAAAGACATATCGCGGGTATTACTACTCATATATAGGTTCTAGCTTCAGAAAGTGCGTGCTCAAGCGAAAAAATACACTAAC
Source organism: Ampullaceana balthica (assembly GCA_944989445.1). Taxonomy (NCBI): domain Eukaryota; kingdom Metazoa; phylum Mollusca; class Gastropoda; family Lymnaeidae; genus Ampullaceana; species Ampullaceana balthica. The sequence continues at coordinate 385,927 of CALYLW010000258.1, forward strand.
AGCAACTGATATTTAGACATAACAGCTTGATTTTATTTGAGCAATATTATGCAACGAGGATAAATTTTTGTATAAAGACTGATTTCAAAGGCAGATCATGTTGTTTACTAAATGGCAGTTTTCTATTAAGCTGTATACACTTTCATGAAAAAATTCTTTTTAAATTATTCTGATTTAATATCAAATGCCTACAAATATATGTTATATATTAAGACCATTACCAAATATGTCATTTTATAAGCTAAAAAATGCTGCAACGAATAAAAGGCTTAAATACAAATACAACGAAAAGTAATCCTTCATTTTAGTGGAACAAGTATCTGCCAACTTTATTGCTTTGTTAATACTAGAAGAAAAGAGTGGAAAGTCCTTTCAAAATGACCCAATCTATTAGAAAATCAATCTCTAGGAATTTAAAAAAAACAAAAAAACATTGTTTTTATGTTAATATTCGTGTGAAAAGAAAATAAGAACCATACACCCGTAAACCATATTTCCACCCTCCACTAAGCATACATATTCAAATAAATATTATCTGGCTCAAATAGTAACTAATTCGTCTTAAACTAATTTCATGCTTAAACTATACAATGGAATTGGTGTTTTTCAGAGCATTTTCCTAGAACCAAAGGAATCATATGGAAATATATTTTTAATTTTTTTTTATTCATGTGAAAATAAATTGAGCCTTGCCGATTAGATTTTTATAACTCTTAAGTACCTTTCATATTCTGTAGGAGTATATTATATAGAGAAAAGCATGCGTTATTAAAGCAGACATACCAAAATTGATGGTTAATATTTAAATTCATCATACTTTCTATTTTCTCGACACACATATCGTGAATTTTATAAGACGTGGTTTGATTTATCACTACCCTAATTTCATGATGCATTTACATTCAATTTTAAGGGAAATTTGAGACCCAAAACAAAATAAAGTTATTTTTTAATTGTGCCTACCCCTGTTCTGGCAAAAAATACACTAACAGCAACTGATATTGTGACATAACAACTTGATTTTATTTGAGCAATATTATACAACGATGATAAAATTTTGTATACAGACTGATTTTTTAAAAAACTATTCTGTTTTAAAATCAAATGCCTACATAATATATGTTATATATTAAGCCCTAACTTATATGTCATTTTATAAGCTAAAAAAGCTACAATGAAAAAAGGCTTGAATATAAATACAAAGAAAAATAATCCGTTATTTAAGTGAAACAAGTATCTGCCAATTTATTGCTTTGTTACTATGCTAAAAAAATATCCTATTCGTCTTGAACTAATTTCATACTTAGCTTATAAAATGGAGTGGGTGATTTTAAGAGCTTTTCCCTAGAACCAAAGGAATCAAAGATATTGTTTTAATTTTTTGATTTATGGAAAAAGAAATTTAGCCTTGCCCATTAGATTTTTGTAACTGTTAAGGACCTTTGTTATTCTGGTAAAGTATATCGAGAAAAGCGTGCGTTATTAAAGCAGAAATACCAAAATTGATGGGAAATATTTAAATTCATCATACTTTCTATTTTCTAGACACACATATCGTGATTTTTATAAAGAAGGGGTTTGATTTATCACTACCCTAATTTCCTGATACGTTTACACTCATTATTAAGGGGAATGTGAAACTCAAATCCAAATAAAGTTATTTTCATTGTGCCTACCCGTAGCATCGCACGGGCATTGCTCTCGTATATATATATATATATATAGAGAGAGAGATTCATATACTAAAAAGAACAAACTGTGCTGCTACATTTGATATTACTAGGCACATTTTTTTTTGCTTTCATATAGATTATTATACAAAATGATTTGGATGACGACTCAATGATTTGGGAGAAGTTATTTGAAAGTATCAATGTTGTACCGTCTAACAAATGTTTTAATATGGTTTGTTTTTTTAAAGTCCAACTGCACTAAGAGCGCTATAGTTGGGAGACTACAACAATAAATATGCTAACAAAAGTAATGTAAATTATTCGTATAAAAATAAATATAATAGGAATGGAAAAACTATGCGTGGTGATGTTTTCCTTTTGTAAAACAGAATCGTTGTAGGTAGAAGGCTTTTTAAATGTTTTTCATATTTTGTTTATATATAAACAAAAACTATATATATATATATATATATATATATATATATATATATAGTTTTATATATATATATTAGGGATGGTGCAGATTTTAAAAAATGTTTCGATTATGCGGGAAATTTTAATCGATTAATAGAATAATTTCGATAAATTTTATTTTATATATAGATCACTTTAAGTCACGGTATTTTTATGGCTCCCAAATTGTGTGATGAAACACAGGAAATTCGCACGAAATAAGGAAGAATGATACTTGTAAATATGGAAAAAATAATTGATTACTTTGGATTAATTATATTTTTATAACGAATATATAGATTCCCGTTAACTTGCGATTCATTATTTCGTGAAATCGGTTGAGTCGCGGTAATTCCATGGCTTCCAAATTTTGTTACCTAACACAATAAATTTGTTCTGATATGCAAGAAATAAGGAAGGAAAACGATTTTGTTTTACTTATGCACGTCCAAATAAATAATAATAATACGAGGGAAAAGTATGTAAGTAACAAAAAATATAAATTATACATAAATTGGAGACAAACATTTTTAGAAATTTTTTTATTAAGTTTTAATCGAATTTTAATCGATCAAATTAATTTTTTTCAACTAACTTTTTAAAAGATTAATCGATTAATTAATCCTTAATTTCTACAGCCCTAATCATAATACCTACAGAAATATTGGTTGGCAAATACCATTTAAACCAATAAAATTTGGCTGAAATCCTTGGAAACCAAAAGATTCTGACTTATTGTTCATGTACAAGCTTGTTACACAGAAACGTATCAAGCAAAAATTATAATTTAATTACACGAACCGATCTTTCATTAAAACATGGTAAATAGAGAAAAAACAAATTACATTGTATGTGCCTAAATGAAAATCAACTTACACTAGAAAATATATTTTATCACTTTCAGAATTCAGTTCAATTTGAAAAAAGTTTCAGCCTTCCCTCAGATCACCAAATAAACGTATGAATACGCTTATATAGTTGTCCTTTGTGGGGAGAAATTCCGTTGTTATAAACCTGTTTAACAGATGAATACGGGTTTCAAACTCAATAATCGGGAAAACTTTGATTGAGCCCATACGTGACAAATACTGAAACGTCGCCACCAGATGCTGTGTACCTTATTATCATAAAACGTATTTGATGACCTCACTTGGGCGTGGACAGAATGTTTCTAATTATACAACTTTAGTTAAGGTTGTAAACATAGCTTGGGCGTGATAATATAGCAGAGTAATTAATTTGTTTTCAATGTTTAATAAAGCACATATGTTACAACTTAAAGAAAACAGAAAATACAATTTTTATACTGAATATTTAAATAAGCCAAGAATACTTTTAGTTATATCTCATATATAAGGGATTTATAGTAAAAAAAAACACATACATTTTGTGTTTTCTATTAAGTAAATCATTCTGACTAAAATAAAAATTAAATTTCCTAATTCACAATTACGAAATAAAACACTATCGTATGTGTAAAAATGCGTATACACTTACAGACCCTCATCGTTCAATTGTTTTAGTCTTTATCTAATAGATAAAGAAATTACACCTCTTGAAAAGGCAATAGCTACGTACCCCAAAGCGCTATTGAAATAAATTAGAAGTGATAAATAATGATATATATCTTATTATTAATTTAAGAACCTATTAGAAAAGTATATAAGATGTGCGGCGAAAATAGCGTGCCATTTATGGAAAATAGAGTATTGTGCAATGAATTCTTATAAAATAACACATTACTGTTACTCTCAGATTAAATATTTTATTTCGATTGGCTTTTTTTGTGAATGATATAATAAGCCTTTGGATTTAAGTAGACATTCAATTTATCAATTTTTATTTTTCAAACTAGTTTTGAGACGTACAGGGTAGACAAAAAAAATTGTTTGTGAAGTACTTTACTTTTTTCATAATCCTATTTAGAAGAAAGTTGTAAATGATTAATTACAGAATAATTCATAGAAAATATATACCTAAATATAGGGAATATTGAAAGCGACTGCCACCAATTTGTTTTAAAAGGGAGTGGGGGGTTGCAACGGAAATCTCAAACTTCTCTCCTTAATCCCCGCTGCGGTCCCTTTTTTGGACATAGCGTTTATTGTTTAGTATTGTTAAATTCTTTATAATAACTCGTGGCGTCTGTTTGCGGCCTTTCTTACAGCAAACAACTTTGGATCGATTTTTAACCAATTTCCTCGTACACTAGCGAGCTGACCTTTTGCAGGCAGACTCGTGCCGATGATAAAAATGATGTATTATAATTTCAGATCGATCCCATGTACTGTAATTAAATTAATGAATTTTTAGATCACATTTATTTATCACTATGTAACATGTTATTTTTTGTGCTCGAGTGTCGTGGGACGTTTCATATTAAACAAACTTTCCTGTCGCGCAATAAGGTGCGTATTATATTGACAATACTTTTTAAAAATATATTCCCGATCTGTGCGCATTAATATTAAACATGTTTTACGAGACATAACTACAATTTTGTATTTTTGGATTGTCTTGCTCTGCGTATTATAATGAACATTCTTTTAGTTATGTCTCCTATATAAAGAATTTATAGTAAAAAACTTGCTTTTTTACGGGTTTTTGAAAATTTACATTTATATTCATTTTGGCTGAAGGCCTTTCAGGTTTTTTTTATTTTTCTTTGGTGTTTTTATTAATTTTTTAAACATGTTTTTTCAAGTTTTTGATGATACAATTAAACAGTTTTAAAGACAACAAAATTGTAACATTTTTAAAAGGTTAATAACTTAGAAATGCATGGTGATTTTACTGACATAATAAGGGGAGTGAAATATGGGTACTAAATGGACGATCAGTGACATGGTGTGAGACAAAGAGTTAAAAAAAACCATAGATGATGGCATTTCCTCAAATGTTCATTGACTGTTGTACTGAAAATAATATGTCATTATGTTTAGAGTTATGGTTAGCATCATTTCACACCGAGGTATAGGGAAGGGTGTGAGCGTGGCTGGGATACATCAACCGCAAAGGTCAATCAAAGATCCTCAGATTGCTGTAATAAAATGAATCCGTCGTTGGGGTTAGGGTTTGCATCTTTGTGCTAGGAGGGATAGGCAAGGATGAGAACTTGGCTGGCTAAAAATGTCAACTAAACGTTCTCAGAATTTTGTAATGCGAGAAATTTGCCATTAGGGTTAGGGTTAGCATTTTTACTAGTCTTATATTAACTTGCTTTGTAAGTTTAATCGGACATCCCATCCCACTATTTAATTATAATTCTTTCACGTGTCCAGTTGACGCGTTGAGACCGATGATCACGCACCCTACCGTCCCTGCGCCCGGTTTTAAAACCAGGGGAGATAATTCTGTTTCAGTCTGTAAATGTCGCGTTTAAACGTAATCACTACTTTTAGTTATGTCTCATATTTAAGGGTTTTATAGTCAAACACTTTGTTTTTACATCTATTTATTTCGATTTACGTCTGCTAGAGTTAAACCTCAGCAGTCCGACTCAGTGACCGGAATAACCCAATGTTGAAATATTTTCGATTTACAGTACAGTGAGTGTCGGATAATTGGGATAGGTCGGATAATTGGGATCAGTTCGCTCAAAATATTCGAATCGCTTAGAACGGAACTAATCCCAGGACATTCTTGGTTTATATCTACTTGAAAATTGATCAAAGGTAAGCTAACTTTGCACTTATTGTAAAATGTGTAGACTAAGAAGTAGAAAATAAAAATATACTAAAAACACTTTATAAAAACTAGTCTTATATTAGAAATGTACTAAACAGTAGATAATAAATTTAAAATGTGAAATTTATAGTCACAAGAGACCTTTAGTTCCAAATTTATGAATATGTAAAAGTTTAAAATGAGACAGGAACATTAAATCGTAGGTGAAATCGATTATCTCGTTGTTCGCCAGCGCATTCAAGTAGCAGAAGTGTCACTCACAGAATGAGTGAAGATAGAAAGTACAGGAAAAAGGGGAAGAGGGTCAGAGGAGCAGGAGTCCAATGAGGACGGTCGCATGCCATATATACATACATGTTAAATAAATTTGTTAAAATTCATTAGAGAATATGTAAGGTTGGTCCACACCTTCAATCATTGCTCGCAAGAAATTACCAAGCATTAAACAAACGCACTATTTTATTGGCGAATGCAGATGTAATAGAAGTAAACTTTAATCACGTGACTTGACTTTACATCTGATCTTAATTTTAACGGCTGCCACTTTCTTCGAGTCTAGTCTAATTATTATATATCAGCTCTACTAAATCGTAGTGAAAACATGGATAATAAACAATATAATTTGCAATTGTCACGCAAGTAGTGTCTGTCAGTCCTGACGCTACTAATTTTGGAAAGCAGGGAAAACCAATTTACTGCACCAATGCATCACAAGGTGTGCAAATTAAAGATGCGCTGTAAAAAAAAATATATGACGTCATTGTTTTCGTTGATATTTTAATTTTGGAAAAGGGATCAATGTAAAAAGAGGATTTGATGATGGATAATTATAAAATGAAAAAATAGAAGGGGCGCCGTAGGCGCCCTGCAACCCCTATTATAAAATACTTTGTGTAATATTTCGTATTTATCAAACAAGGACAAGTTTCTCGCCATAAAATATTGTGTCGTTACGTCATTATTTTAGCTTTTATTAATGTGTGATGGAAACGAAGTAAAAAGAGACATAGTTTTATTTGATAAGATTAATATTATTATTATTTTTTGTATTAAATGTCCGTTTTTGTGTATGTTTGTCAATATTTAATTTTCTATATTAATATATAACATTCGTTTTTCGGTTTATGAAATTTACAATTGGTTGTCGTTTGGTTGTCAAGTTTCGATGCGTTTTGAACTACAAAGCCATTATTTAGTACTGCAAATGAAATTTGTCAACTTATGCCTCAGTTTAGCGTTTGTTTTTCTTTTATACACTTTGAGATTGCATATTTGTATGTTTAAAAAAGTAACATATTTCAAAATCGGACTCCTTCCCCACAATAGTTGTTTTTATTGTTATTTACATGTTATATATTAATGCGTCTTAGACACATTTTGAATAAAAAAATCTTAGCTTTTAATATAGAACTGGAAGGGGTGCTGACTTGACAATAATGAAAACGTTTTTTAGAATTCCATAAAACGTGTATATTAAATTTGATGTACGATTACCTGTTTATGCATTAATATTTTCTTTTATCCAGTGATTAACTTTACTTCAAAGGTTTCATGCAAAATAAATAGTTAGTTGTTATTCATATTTGTAAATAGTTACAATTTTTATTTACATGTTTTTGATAATGTAAAGGTAATAATGTATGGACCAATGGGTCATAAACTGACGAGCCATAATAGATCTTGAAAAGGTGCTGACTTGACAATAATAAAAACGTTTATGTGAATTACCAACACGTTTATATTAAATTGTAAATATGATTAACAGTTGATAATTTAATCTTTTCTGTTATCCTGTGACAAACTTTGCTTACTACGTTTCATGCAAAATGAATAGTTCTTTGTTATTTACATGTGTAAAAATTACATTTTAATGTTTTACATGTTTTGGTAATGTTGTGGTAATAATGTATGGACAAATGGGCGAATAAACTGACAAGTCATAATCATCAATGAAGCTTAAACTGCTTTAAATCACAGATGTCCTTGATGTGGATCACATTACAGTCACATAATTAATTTAAACGCTCTGTGCTGTATTAATGGTGCACTCATAATTGGTGCGCTCTATTCAATGCAGCAACTTAACGTCCGGCTTACTCCTCAGCAATATTTGTTAATACTTCGAACTTCAAACGTCTTTGCTGTAGTATCACTTTATTCTGTGTGTAATTCACTATGCATTTACTACTATCCTGATTATATATTTTTTATTCATGCAAACTTATATAACGCGAAGCCTAAGCTTGGAGGTTTTCTCATAGCACATATATTCATATATATAATCATAATATATACTCTGCTATGTTCGTTAGTAACGCTAGATTTTAGAAAGCTCACCGCTAAAAAAAATAATGCTGAAAAAAATACTGCAAAAAAAAACAAAGAAAAAAAACAGAAAAAATGCTATATTCAAACGTCCGCATAAAATTGTTCAATATGGAAAAGAGATTTAATTTTTCTATCTTTGTCTCTAAATTTTCTAATTCTTTACTATGCGGCATTCAGGCAAAAGGGACAATTACAAAAACTAAAATATATCCATTTTGAAAACTTCCGTTATTTTTGACGGATAATACACTAGTTGTAATAAAATAATGTTCAAATATTTCGATATATTAGGTTAGTGCGTAATTACTGTTTTATTAAGATAAAACACATACAATATTGTTTATTATAACTGACTTTATTAAGTTGACAAAAAGTTAATATTGTTTTTATTATATGTAGGTATAGTGGAACAGAAATGGATGGTGTTCTTATTTCAAAATGGTGGTTCTCTGACAGAATAGATGAAACCTGCCATCTGTGCATCTTGTACTGTGACTTAGGCAAAATAATTCTAAATAACCAGGTAAGTATATAATATATTTTAATAGCATTTCTTTGAACTCTAATATATGGGTAATGTTTAAAGTTAACATAATACATTTCCATGGTCATAATATCATTGTGAGTGTATAATATCCTTTTAAAGTCAGTAAATAAATTGAGGGGTCCAGAATAATTTAAGTGAGATCAGCAATGAAAGAGTAAAACAATTTAAATTACCTAAACAATGTGTACATTTCCAAATTTTAGCAACATGTCCTTTTTTAGTATTTAGTTTTAATTTTTTTTTAAAGATAGTTAAAAATATGCAAATGTGTTTTTCAGAAAGAAAATACTACATCCAATAGCACTGGCTTTCATTTAGATGATGACAGCATGTTTTAATCCTATTCGATACCAAGTCACTTTACTAAGTTATTGGAGCAAGAGATTTAAAAAAATTAATGTAATTATGAAGAATGAAACAAATTCCTCATTACTATTCTTACTACTTTCATACATTTATTTAAATTCATTTTTATCCTATTTCTGTTATTACATGTCTAAGAGACTTTAATATATTTTAGATTCAATACTACACAAGACTGGTAAAATAAACAAATTATTTGGAAAATCATGAAATATCACCAGATCATCTCAGTAGTAATCATGATTAGAACTAGTTACCAACCATCTGAAATTTATATCAATAAATGTTTAATAGTATTGTAAATATTTTTTTTTAATTAAAAAATTAGGTTACTGTTTTAATTGTCGTTGTATCAAATTACTGTATGTTGAGGCACTTTTGTTGCTTGTCTAAATACAAAATTTTTTAAAGTCATCACTGCTAGAATGATATTGAGAAGTTGAAGGATTAGGATTGAAAGGCTTGAGTACTAAAATAGAGGAGGGCTCTGTTTAACATTTTTTTCTCCAATTTGTAGAGAATTGATTAGAGTAATAAGACCAAATAAAAGATGAATATCTAATAAATATGAATTTTAATAAATCTAAACAATTTGAAAGGAAAACAAATAATAAAAAAATCAAAAGTATTGCATTTAAATTAAACTAAAATTAATGTTTGTTTAAATAGGAGTTATTATCAAATAATCTGTTGTTGTGAATATTTGTTGAAAAATTAGTAATTTTCTAATTGTATACTATGTTTATACAAGTTATAACTAATAATTAAATCTACACATTACTTGTTCCTTTCAATGCTACATACATTTTGAATATATATATAATTATATATAAATAAATATATATATATATATATATATATACAATTATAATTACATGACTTGAGCACCTATATACAAATGCAGTTGTAAAATGTATTCAAAAATAAAGTTATGATTTTTAATGTGTCGTTCATTTAAATTTTGAAAATAAATTAAAGTGAATAATCTTATTTCTACATTAAACTTTAATAAAAGAGAAAAAGTGTTTGGGGCTTGAAAAAAAATTTAAGAAAGTGAAAACTAATGAGTGCAATATTTCATAAAAGTATATATATGTTTTCATTTTCAGTTTTGGCTTTTAGCAATAAATTTTGACAATCTTCCATTTTCTAAAGTTAAAAAAAAATAATTATTAACTTAATAGCCTGCATTTTTTTCAAGTACAAATAATATAGTTTTTATTTATAAATAACCTGAATACATATTATGATTAAATTTTAATGTCTGCTATATTTTTATTACATATAATTTATTTATAATTAAATAAAACAGTTTAGGCCATCTTGCATTAAAATGTAATAAATTTTTACTACTGTTTATTTAATTATACATTTCTTATTTCATGTTTGATGAAATTTTTGTATTCAGTCCTGTTTATAATACACATCACTCACCTCAAATAAAATTGTAAGTGCATATGCATCATATTGGTCAGATAACAAATGTAATAGAGATATAAAACTAAAATGCTACCTCACTTTGGTGAGACCTGCACTAGAATATGCATCTTCTGTATGGGACCCATCCACCAAAGAAAACATTGATAAACTAGAACAAATTCAAAAAAAGAGCTGCCAGATTCATTACTGGAGAATATTCGAAACTGACAAGAGTAACACCATTAGTTAAATCATTAAACCTTGAAACACTAGAGGATAGAAGAACCAAGAGCAAAGTAGTAATCATACATAAAGCAATTAATTCTAATTTAGAAATACAACACAAAGATAACTTAATACAACCCTCAGATAGACATAAGGATAAAAACACCTTTCTTATTCCGTATGCAAGAACAAACACATACAAGTTTTCCTTCTTCCCGTCCGGAATTAGGGCGTGGAATGGGTTGCCTGAAGAATCCAGGAAAACCAACACTTTATCAACATTTAAATCTCTAATAAAAATGCAGGACTAAACACAAACCATAGATAAGCGTAGGACGCAATAATCTTCTGTATAGAAGGAGCGTCTGTAAACAGATAAGATAAGATAATTTTGCAATATATGTGTATAGTACAATCACAAATGAATTGAAGTTTTATGGAATAAGTAATTTATAGATCAGTTACATTTTCTTAGTATTAGACGTATCACTTGAAATGTTATACAAATAATTTAATCATATTCTCTTCAAATATAACTAATAGTAATAGTAGGTTACCTTTTCATTTTTTTTATTTGTATTATTTTTTTTTAAAGTTATTAAATAGGGACTTTAAAAAAGATGATTCAAAGTAGTTATATATTTATTTTAATTTGGATGTACAGGCACCAATTACAAACACATTGAAAAAAGTTGAAAGTATGGCCAGACATAATGTAATCAGAGGCGTCACTACGGGGGTTGCGGACCGCACCTGGTGACACCATCACACGGGTTGACACCAAACTGTAAAATTCCGTATGATCGATTGTTTGGCACTAGTATGTATACTCAGAGGAGTTTTGGGGGGGGGGATGTTTGCGTGGCAAAGCTCTGTGACGTCATCTTGGAGGGGTGTCTAAGTTTTTGTGGCGCTGGGGAGGTAATAAAATAGGAAAAAATTGCCAATAAGTAATTATGTATGAAATAAATTAATGTAAATATATATAGGCGTAGGCCAAATTAAGTAATTAAAATAAGGGGCCGTCCATAACGTATGCCAAGCTATTTTTAAATCCCTTATATTAACTTCACCGCCGTCTCTGTCTCTCTGTCTCTCTCTCTCTCTCTCTCTCTCTCTCTCTCTCTCTCTCTCTGTCTGTCTGTCTTGGGCTCGGCGGGCGGAAAAACAGAAGTCAAAAATGACCCACTTCCCATGATCCGATCGAACTGAAATTTGGCACACGGATCCCGTCTGACCTAACAATGCATCGTAGCAAAATTTCAGATCGATCGAACGTACCGTATTTAAATTAATGAATTTTTAGTTTATCCTTATATGAGGTATGTAATTTAAATTCACGATTTGTTATTGTTTTTTTGCCACGTGAAAGTTTGAGCATTGAGGCGACCCAACGAAACGACGGTGCGCTTTTGTTTAAATTTTACGTGTCACTCTGAGCTCGGTCAAGCGAATCGGTGACCAGACTTTTCCCCTCTCCCCCTCCCACCCACCCCTCCCCCCCTTAGGGTTATGAAGCAAACTTGTGTTAAGACAGATTCAGTCTGTAAATGTTTGAAAATAATCAATACTGTTAGTTATGTCTCATATATAAGGGATTTATAGTCAAAAACTTTGTTTTTACGGGTTTGTTTTATTAAATCCCTTATATTAACTTCGCGGCCGTCTCTCATCTCTCTCATCATCTCTCTCTCTCTGTCTTGGGCTCGGCGGGCGGAAAAACAGAAGTCAAAAATGACCCACTTCCCATGATCCGATCGAACTGAAATTTGGCACACGGACCCGTCTGACCTAACAATGCATCGTATCAAAATTTCAGATCGATCGAACGTACCGTAATTAAATTAATGCATTTTTAGTTTATCCTTATATGAGGTATGTAATTCAAAATTCACTGTTTGTTATTGTTTTTTTTTCCCACTTCCACGTGAGTTTGAGTTGACGCCGACCGTCGTGTTGACGCCGACCGTCGTGCCGATCACCCCCTCACATCCCACCCCCATTTATTAAAGACAAGGGACATCACTCGGTGTCAGTCTGTAAATGTTTGAAAATAATCAATACTGTTAGTTATGTCTCATATATAAGGGATTTATAGTCAAAAACTTTGTTTTTACGGGTTTGTTTTATTAAATCCCGTTATATTAACTTCACCGGCGTCTCTCTCTCTCTCTCTGTCTGTCTTGGGCGGGCGGAAAAACAGAAGTCAAAAATGACCCACTTCCCATGATCCGATCGAACTGAAATTTGGCACACGGACCCGTCTAACCTAACAATGCATCGTATCAAAATTTCAGATCGATCGAACGTACCGTAATTAAATTAATGCATTTTTAGTTTATCCTTATATGAGGTATGTAATTCAAAATTCACTGTTTGTTATTGTTTTTTTTTCTTCCAGTTCCACGTGAGTTTGAGTTGACGCCGACCGTCGTGTTGACGCCGACCGTCGTGCCGAAACCCCCTCAATCCCACCCCCCATTTATTAAAGACAAGGGACATCACTCGGTGTCAGTCTGTAAATGTTTGAAAATAATCAATACTGTTAGTTATGTCTCATATATAAGGGATTTATAGTCAAAAACTTTGTTTTTACGGGTTTGTTTTTTAAATCCCTTATATTAACTTCACCGGCGTCTCTGTCTGTCATCATCTCTCTCATGGGCTCGGCGGGCGGAAAAATAAAAGTCGAAAATGACCCACTTCCCGTGATCCGATCGAACTGAAATTTGGCACACGGACCCGTCTAACCTAACAATGCATCGTATCAAAATTTCAGATCGATCGAACGTACCGTAATTAAATTAATGCATTTTTAGTTTATCCTTATATGAGGTATGTAATTTAATTTCACGGTTTGTTATTGTTTTTTTGCCACGTGAAATTTTGAGCTGACGCATTGAGGCGACCCAACGAAGCGACGGGCGCTTTTGTTTACATTTTACGTGTCACTCTGAGCTCGGTCAAGCGAATCGGTGACCAGACTTTTCCCCTCTCCCCACCCACCCCTCCCCCACCCCTCCCCCACCCACCCCTCCCCCCACTAGGGTTATGATGCAAAGTTGAGTTAAGACAGATTCAGTCTGTAAATGTTTGAAAATAATCAATACTTTTAGTTATGTCTCATATATAAGGGATTTATAGTCAAAAACTTTCTTTTTACGGGTTTGTTTTTTAAATCGCTTATATTAACTTCACCGCCGCGGACTCGTTCGTCGTCTCGTCCCTCGACGCCCGTCCGCGACGCCCGCGACAAAAATCGACAATGACCCACTTCCAGTGAAGCCATCGAGCTGAAATTTGGCACACGGACCCGTTTGACCTAACAATGCATCGTATCAAAATTTCAGATCGATTGAACGTAGCGTAATTAAATTAATGCATTTTTAGTTTATCTATAAAATCACGATTTAGATAAACAAAAGTCGAAAATGACCCTTTTCTAGTGAAGCCATCGAGCTGAAATTTGGCACACAGACCTGTCTCACCTAACAATGCATGGTATCAAAATTTCAGATCGATCGAACGTACCGTAATTAAATTAATGCATTTTTAGTTTTATTATCTATATAAATCACTATTTAGAATTATAATGTTTGGTCGTGTCGTCTGCTACAGTTTTGACCTACCACCTATATATAGCGGCAGGGGAGATAATTTCGGTTTCTTGTCTGTCATGAGCTTTGTCGTACGCGGGCGGGCGGAAAACAAAAGTAAATAAGGGCTTTCAAATCTTTGTTGTGAGTAACTCACGTAACGCGTACAAGGATATGCATTAATGATACAGTGTAATAAACATTTGAAGTTCTATATCATTGTGTCAATTATTGGTATAAGGGATTTATAGTAAAAACTTTGTTTTTACGGGGTTGTTTTTCACTATTTTTACCTCCCCTCTCCACCCTGTCACAAACCGTCACAAATCTCAACACACACACACATAAAGTACGTCCCTCTTTCGAACAAAATAATTTTTTTATTAACACAAACTGTCACACAATTTTTTCCCTGTCACACTTTCTTACACCCCCTCACCTCCTCTGAAGCGTGACGCACTTTGTGGACGGCCCCTAAACTTAGTCGTAGGCTTTAGGCTAAATAAAATTTGATTAACAAAGTATGGAAATATAATTTAGAGTTATAATTATAGATCTAGACTCTTGGCAAGCTTTTTATTTGTTCTTGCGTTTATGACCAAGGAGGGGCAAAATATGTTTTTAAACGTATCTTCATCTATCTTGTAACATCATTATTAATTATTAGTTCTATTTCATAGATTCGAAATAACGAATTTTTTTTTGCGTAATTTCTACAAACGATAGCAGACTCCTTAGCAACAGTAGTAGATAATATGAATTTTTAAACAGTTAATCGTTTAAATTTTGTTTTCACGGTAATAATTCATATTAACTCATTTTTAAACATGAGTCATAGTCATACTCATTCTACACATTCCTGTGAATATTTTGAATTTAAAGTTGAAGTATTTATTATTATTTTATTATTTATTTTCATTCCTTAAATTAAAAATATATATATGTTTTTAAAAGTGTAATTTAAATAAAATGCATATCTACTTCGTAATTTATCGAATATTGTTGTTGTTTTGACATGATTTTTAATAATGATTTGATGAAAATTTGGTTGATCACATCGTAGTCAACATAAACAACTCTCCGACCCGACGATGAACTTTGAACTTGAATTTGTAATAATTTACCATGTGATATGGAGGTTGCGTAATAATACAAACATTTATAGTGCGTTTGTTTGATGCTTGGGCAAATGCTCGCGATCAATTATTGGAGGTGTGGACCAACCATTAGTGTTTTGCCATTCAGAAGCATCAGTTTTTAAAACACATCCTACAAACTAACTTACTTTTTTCTTTTCCACTGTACTGTTTAGAACATTTATGGCATAAAGTTATTATGTTTATTTATTTTGTTCATTTCTTTTATTAAAAAAGGTGTGTGTGAAAAGATTAATAAAAATAAAAATAATGTTGGCTGTTTTCTGAAGCTAAATTACGAGTGCTCAAATAGAACCATTTTCCCCAATGTTCTTTCTTGCCTGACCCACCAGAAGCATTATTGACGCTGGTTGATCTCTGTGGCAAATGGATAACCTAGATCCAACACCCTCCCTCTAGACAACGGATCCACCTCAATCAGTGCATCATTTATAGAGATTGCCATGTTATCAGTTCATCAAGTGAAGACACTGACATGTTATCAGTGCAACATGTGTTTATATTGATATGTTATCACTGCATCATGTGTAGATATGTACATGTTACCAGTGCAGCACGTGTAGATATTTACATGAGATCAATGCAGCACGTGTAATCAGTACAACATTCGTAGATATTTACATGTTATCAGTGCAGCACGTATATATATATATATATACAGGTTATCAGTGCAGCATGTGTAGAATTAAAATTGTAAGACACCATAATGTTTACACATTTAAATGTTTTTAGTGTAGGAGTGTAGTTTGTAAAGATTGACATAGTATTAAGTCGATGGTTCAGCTATTAATTGACTTTGGCAACCCATGAAAGACTATGATGGTTATTTATTATTGTAGCTTGTAAGGAACATCACAGATTAACAATTGGAAAGCATTCATTGGAGGAAATTTATGGTCGATTGTTCACAAGTTGAGAACATATTAAATTTAACACCAGCAGAAGAAACGTTAATATTAGGTGAAATTTGTGAGTGTGTTTCAGAGTCTGCAAAGAGAGAGTTTAGAGTTTGCAAAAAGAGAGTATAATTTGCAAAGAGAGTGTTTAGAGTTTGCAAAGAGAGTGTTTAGAGTTTGCAAAGATAGAATTCTTATGGCCAGTAGTCGAAGCTAGTAGGTCATTGGCCTTTATTAACACTTTTAACCGTGATTTCTTTTGAAGTTTCTTTAATAAACTATACTTCACCATCAGTTTCTGTATTTATTTTAGAACAGAAAGTAGTTATATGAAACTTGACAAACCATATCCCTTAAGACTTGCATTTATTCACTGTTAATAAATTTAAATGTTTAGTTAGTTTGTTACTTAAATTCTATTTTAGCCACTACTCGGCTACATTTAAATTTGTTAAAAGTAAATAATAAAATTCAGATATTTGTCGTTTTCATACAATGAATCCTCTACATATTTTTAGTTGTAGCATATATGTATAAAAAGAAACCAAACAGACCAAATTAAATAATTGGCACATTATCCATTGAACGACAGACTACATATTATTTAACTATACATTTTTTAGAGTGAAAATTTAGAATACATTTTAGTAAAAATAAAAATATAAAATAGACTCTTTTTCAGAAAAATGTGTTTCCCCATCGTATCAATGGTAAATGACGTCATTAATTTTGCTGTACGCCAAAGTTGTATAGTTTATTGATAAATTTTATTCGACTATTTACTTCCTGTGATCTTTGTTTATTTATCTGGTTGGTATGATTTTACTTTTAGATTCAAAATAATTTATTTCTGTAACAATATCAAATAGTACCAATATTTTGGAAACGTGAGAAGCTCCTGTAACTGTACTGTTCCGAAAACTTTCTTTGTTTACAAAACAATCACATTAAAAGACAGTGTTGACTTGACTTCTGTTAATGTTATTGAAACGGGGTTTTGATGTTTGAATCTGTAGTATATTGGTGTTTCACTGTGTAAGTATCACTATTACTTTGGTGTTTCATTGCATAGGATCTTGGTGTTTAACCATCTAGGACGTCATGTAGATTCGGAATAAATTGCTGGCTTGTTTATGTAGGACGAAAAACTTTGCTTCACTTGATTTCTTAGCAAATTTCCCTGCTATAATCTGATTTAAGAATCACATGAAACAATACACACATGTCAATATATACGTTCAAATAAGAAGCTCCCTATTACTAAGACTTGAATAGCCGGTCTCTTAATTCGTGAAGCTTGTAAAGGTCTCACTGTTAGTTAACACTGCACATCAAGACACCAGCCAGTGGTCTATGTAACAAACAATCTTTAATTAACTTATATTTACAGTTATAGCAAATTCAATTTCACCTCACACTACAAGCATGAGTTCTTATCACTAGGCAAACACGCAGACTCCAAACTCATTCAAATCGCATGCTCAGACAATGTAATCACATCAAACATAATATCTGTTTCATCTCCTTTCTAAGATTTTTGGCCTGCTGCACCTGTTTATAATCTCAAATCTGTTCTTGGCCACTGGCGAAAAAAGCGTGATCCCCTACACAAGGCTGTGTGACTAAGGTCTTTGTGAGTAAAGCTAGAAGCCTGCAACTTAAAGACTGTCTTTTGGAAATTCAAATATGTGTTATGGCTTGCAGAAAAAACTAAGGTATAATAGCTATTAATATGTGGTACGATGTGTATATAGTATAGCATGAATTTCGAAGACAAATTTGAAAGGGTTTTTATCCTGTGCTGAATAATTACTAGAGGCTCTCTAAAAGCTTCTTTTGTTTATGATTTTATTTTTAACTGAGATATTTTTCTTTAAAATGTGATTACTATTATTTACACTTTAAGCATATTTCTACTTGTGTCTAGTATTCAATTTTGTTTAAAACAAGCTTATAACAGGTGTAATAGATAAATCTCTTTTGTCCTGGCTTGTTCCCCTTTAATAATAATACTAGATAAGAACCGCGGGGTAGCATACGCCGCAGACATACTCATACATAGTGCAACGAAAAGGGGGTGGGAGAGAACGGACACAAAAAGTCGCACGAATAAATGGGAACTACGAGAGTGAACATTGGGGGGACTGCCGATGCATTTTAGGGAAACATTTTGGACATCGCTGCAATTTCTGCCTTGCCACCATATACTATTGTTGAGAGTGTATGACTATGTTTCCGTCACTGAGAACAACGGAGAGTTTGTCGCTGAAGTTTCCCCCAATGTTGAGAAACAAAGATTACAGCCATGTTGCCAAATTGGAGAGCAGCTACTTCTTCTATGATCTTTTCCAAGAAATATGCGACCGATAGAAACAGTTACCTGATATAGAAACAGTTACCTGATATAGAAACAGTTACCTGATATAGAAACAGTTCCTTGATAAAGGAATTGGTATAACATTGAACGAAGCTTTTTTCCCCTTGGAATAAATGCGAGGCGGTGTTTATGTTCGCCTAGAAAGGGGGAAAAGAACTGGCATAAACAAAAACATTAAAAAAATTATGTTTACAAAAAATTTGCTGCTAAGGCTTGAACCTAAGACTTTCCGCATGTCGGGTGGATGTAATAACCAATACACAAAGAAATGCATAAACTCTGTGAAGGAGCAACGAAACTGAATGCAAAACGCATAGCTGGTATCAAGACATGTCCCACCCCTAAATTAAATTCTCTTGTAAACTGTCAACTATGATTAGTTGACCCCAGCGAGGTTTATTCGTCATGCTCGTTTGTACATACTTGTTTATGTGAATTGTATATATATAAATAAATACATATATATATATATATATATATATATATATATATATATATATATATATATATATATATATATTATGTTACTCTGTTTTATTTATGTCAGTTCTACTACTCTTACTTGCGATACTTTGATTATATTGACCTGTTGTTTTTTTAAAATTATTTTTGTCTTTCTTTTTTGTCGTTCTATCTTCATTTGATAGAGCTCGTTTACTTATCTAATAATCACATTAAACTTAAATGCAACTTAATTTGTATTGTTTATTTGTATATTCAGCAACTAATTCGCGATTGTTTCTTCATGGAGTCTGATCATATTATGTTTCGCTCTTCTGTTTAAGGGCAACATAATAAATAGTCTGAAGAAAATGACCACTGGCGAAACAAAAAGATAAAATCAATATAATTAAAAACAAAGTAAAATCAATTTTGTTGACTATAAATCCCTTATATATAAGACAAAACTAAAAGTATTGATCATGTTCAAATGTGACAAATATATTTACAAACTGAAACTGACTTATCTCCCTTTTGCTGTAAAACGCGGTAGGGGAGGAGAAACGTCTGGTCACTGATCGCTGGAGTGAAGTCAGCGTGACACGTAAAATGTAAACAAAAGCACCCCGCTACATATAAATATATAAAGATAAACTGCAAATTCATCAAATTAATTACGGTACGTTCGATCGATATGAAATTTTAATACAATGCATTGGTAGGTGACACGAATCTATTTGAAAATTTCAGCTCGATAGCATCACGGGAAGAGTGTGATTTTTTACTTTTTTTTCCGCCAGCCAGTAAACGACAGACAGAAAGAGATGACTACAAGATATCGATTTTAATATAAGGGATTTAATTAAACAACCCGTAACAACACATTTTTGACTATACATCACTTATATATGAGACTTACCTAAAGTCATGTTTATGTTCAATATAATATGCACCACGCGACACACTGTGACAGACCACTGTGACATCGAAGGCTGGAGCAAAATCAGTGAGACTTGGAGGTCAAATCTCGCAGACGACTAAACAGAGTTACATAGAGATAAACTAAAAATGCATTAATTAAATTACAGTACATTCGATCGATCTGAAAACTTGACACAATGCATTCTTAGGTGACAACAGTTTATGTGCAAAATTTCAGCTCGATAGCATCACTGGAAAAGTGTTATTTTTTACTTTTGTTTTTCAGCCCGCACGCGAACGACAGAGATGACAACAAGATTTCGAAGTTTATATAAGGGATTTAAAAATAACTTGTCCTGGCATAAACTTTTAAAATGTGTTATAATGTCAACAGAAAAAAACAAAAAACAACTATAAAATAACTGAAAAAACGAATTAATTTTTCGATTGTTTTTTAGTATTTTTTAAATCAGATTCATAATTTCAAAATAGAAATGGATTATCAATTATGTGTTACTTCTAAGATTTTAAATCTTAAATATGTATTAATTGTTCAATATTTTTTTTAAACAGATGTAATCAAAGATGGAGAGATATAACAAAGAAAAACTACGTTTTGAAATAAAAAGACACATCGAGACCTTCAACAAACAAAAAAAACATCCCGTGAGAAATTTTTCGAAATTGCAGGTTACAGCACATGAACCTTTTGAATTTAGAGTTGGAACACCCTTTGAAATACTTGAATTTTACTTTTACAGGGCCCTTCTCATTTTGAGCATTGTTATGCTTTTTATTTTTACTTTTTACATTCTGTCAGTTTGAAAAATCCATTGAATTATACCAATACATAGACATCATTAAATAAGCGCCAGATGAAGTTGTTCCCGTATGCAACTACACAGATTTCCGCAACAATGATGTGACTTTAACATGTAGATCAGAAGAAGTGCGCAACATTGTTGGATGTCAGTTTGAAATCTTAACAAGTGTAAGTTTCTTATTAAGTCAAGTCAATTAACATGACGTGATAACAAAATCAACATCCATTTCAATGTTGGATTTTTAAAAAAAATTCCAACAAATTAATTAAAATAAACTTTTAATGCTATAAATATAACAACTATATTGAGTCAGTGTTCACAATACTCACTTTCAGTTTAAGGAAACTGCATTATAGGCAAATGATATTAAATCTTAACAAGATGCAAGAATGTTATTTGTAATTAAAAGACCCCCCCCCCACAAAAAAAAGTGCTCAAAGCACTTTAGGAAAAAAGTGTAGTTTTTTTGTTTTTGTTTTTACTTCAGTGATCATCTATGAAAACCACTAATCTTGAAAAGGTTAAAAAAAATATGCAGACTTGTTGGGTGTTCCCAAACTTGTATCTGAGTGTTCAATGACATGAAGAAAAGTACTGCTAGGGCCAGGATATCACGAGTTGAGAGTCAGTGTCGTGACTATTGATACAATGGGGAATGTGACCAAATTCACCGGTCCCTATGTGACTGCATTTAATTTGTGTGAGTACACATTTTGATAATGAACTAAGATTTTTAAATACAGTGCTAGCAATTAGAAAATTAACAATTTGATTCAGATGCTTTTGAAAATCTCTATAATTTTTAAGAGTAATATAAATTACGTTAAAAGAAATATAATTAAGATCTTATTCCAGATAACAATTTATGAAAAATAATAAATACATTTTAAGAAATAAATGTTATCATTGAATAAAACTCACAAACTTTTTAAAAAAAATACTTTATCCAATTTTAAAAAAAAAGTTTTTGTTGTTCTGCTAATTAATTAGAAACGTCATTAGTTTCTAAATAGTTGTATTTTAAATTACACCAGCCGATGTTTATGTCCCAGAATGCATCTATCAAGAAGTCTCAGACACGGCTGTTGTTGTATCATGTCGCATGAACCAGACAGACAATGTTGTTGGATGCGAAAATCAGACAAAAACTAATGTAAGAAATGGATTTAAATTTGTGTAATTTTTTTAAAAATACATTTTTTAAAAAAATATAACTGCATTGTGATACATTTATTTTATTGCACATTGCTTATATGACCAAATTTATTGTTAATTGATTCACCATGCAAATGAAAACATTCTCTATTCAAAGAGCACAATCAATAACGTACGTTGTTGTGAGCCTAAATAGATGATCGATATACATTGATTATATATTGTGCTTATGTTAAAATGTACTCTACGTTTCGTTAGTCCGTGTCCCAAGTAAAATTGAAAACAAAAACACTATTGTGCTGATGTGCACAGCATATATTTTTTATTCGCGGTCTAGCTCAGATATATGCGAGGCCACACAGCAACATCGGTGAGGGTTTGTTTACAATTTAGAAATATGCACATATTTTTTTCAAAAACAAATATGAGAGATATATATACGAAAATATGTATATATATTTTTTTGGTTTGTTTGTTAAATAGGGGGACTTCAAGGAGGTAAAAGGAAATGCATCAAGCGACCTGTACACTACATGATTGAAGGGGGAATACACTAACATTTCGGAATGCAAACTGAAAGTGAATCCTAGTGACCTTGGAATAGGTTATCAGCAATTTAGTCTCAACTTTTTAGTCAATGCTACGATTGGAAATTTGATGAGAATCACTTCAGGATTTACGTCAACATTATTTTACTGTATGTAACTTACTCAAAAAATGCATTTGTTATAAGGATGTACAAGTGTTATACAAATGTACAAGTAAAATATAATAAAACAAACTATTAGTCAAGTTTTTTTTTAAATCTGCTTACTTGTTCAGGGTAGATTTTATAATACACATTTTCATGAATGTATCCAAGGTACTGTTCTTATTTGGTCATTAGAAGACTTCTTTGAAAGGTCTTAAAGAAATGTATAAAAATGAATGTTTTGATTAATATACAACAATGACAAGTATTACATAAGCTTAAGCGTGCAACTTTGTTCCCGTCAGATTTACCAGTCATCGAGAGCAAGTCAAATCTCAACTTGTACAGCAGTGATGAGACGGGGAAATGGGATTGCAACCTGAAAATTGTAGGCAATCCACATGGCAGTGTCCGCTGGACGTGGGTTTCGTCAAACGGAACACTTATCATGGGGCAACAAGACAACAACCAACTTAATTACAACTACCAGGCATTATGTAAGCAACATTTAACTTAAACATATTTTTGTTAAACGGAGTGTTTATATATTTATTTATATTTTATTTTTATAAAGTAGTTAAAATGAAAAGATATAATGGTTCACAGTTTATATCAGAGCCAACACATTTAATTAAAGAAGTATATTTATTTAATAGTTGATTGTTTATAATTTTGTTTGTTGCGTGCCCTTCCTAATATTTTATTTGTGCCTTTTACAATTTTTATTTGCACCAAGTATTTGAATAGTTTGATTAAGACTAGCACGAATAAGGCATGAAAAGTGACACATTGGTTCTGGGTTCAATAAAATGGTTCATCTATAAAGATTTTTTTAAAAAAAATAATTCATTTACTTACAAAAGAAACACGTTTGCTTACAATTATTTTCTATTGACTTCAAGTTTTATTTTAATGATTTAGAATTACTCATATAAGTGATACCACTCAGGAGATATTGTTCAATGTAAAAATAAGCGATAAGAGGTTAGATTTTTTTTTCTTTTTTTAAATTTTAAATTTTATTTTAATTTGTGAATTTCAGATTTTAACTACATTGTATTTTCAAAATAATAGAAATGCATTCTTTTGAATGAGTATATCACATATTACTATACGTGTATACCTTTATATATATTTCATAAATATTAAAAAAATACTTACAAAATTTCGACCGTTACTCACTTGGCTGGTAAATTGAATGATTGTAAAAGATAAATCCAACTTACTCAAACGCGAACTGGCTTCTTCTAAGTTCTACAGAGTTAATTTATTAATTATTACTATTGTTATTAAATGTACATGTTTAACGTTAAAGTACATAAAAACGCTCATAATGAACAATGATTTTAAATGTAAAGCGGGGTATCCTTATTTAATAAAAGGCCATTTTCTGTGCGGTCATCGATAGCGATTGGATTCCTCAAGACTCCTACAGACTCATACAGCCAATCACCGATGGAGAAAAAATAAATCTCATTTACATATTAAAAGACTCTGAAAAAGAGTTATTTTTTGTGAATTTTTTTCCAGGAGTTTATTTCGAGCGGTGGGATTTGCAGTCAAAAACTGTTATTCTTAAGGTATTTTTATTATAACTGGACAGATCACCGTGCGGGGGGGGGAGGGGGAGGTAGGGACTCCGGACAGACGGGGGAG
Organism: Ampullaceana balthica; assembly: GCA_944989445.1. Classification (NCBI taxonomy): domain Eukaryota; kingdom Metazoa; phylum Mollusca; class Gastropoda; family Lymnaeidae; genus Ampullaceana; species Ampullaceana balthica. Next base: position 410,336 of record CALYLW010000258.1, read on the forward strand.
GGTAATGTTGTTATAACTATAATGTAGAGTATTTTTGCAGCTGGATAGCCAAGTCAGTAGTGCGCTCACCTCACAAGCTGAGGGACGTAGGATCTAGCCCACGTTAAAGCAACTATAAAAATGTTGATGCATGACTAACGCTAAGAAAGTCCTCCGCTGACCTGGAGAGGGATGGGCGCTACCAAGGTCGACTAAGCCCGAGAATTAGAACCTCCTACGACCTGGAACAAAATTGTTGGACACACACACACACACAAATAGTGACGTGATACGGCGGGTCTCTCGACAAACCGCTTTTGAGGGGAGGTAGGGTCTCTCGACAGACCGCGGTGTAGGGGGTAAAGGTAGGGTCTTTGGACAGACGGGGCTGGGTAATGTTGTGATGTCCTGCCATGAACTTCACAGGTCACCCTACACTTATTCCCGTCATGTGACGGACTTTGTTGCTAGTTGTTGCATAACTGAAGTATTTGGACCTTCAAATATATTCAATATGTCATATGCAATAATTATAAAGTCAGATACATTATATGTCAGTGGAATATACGAATTTATCTTGTCAGCCTCTGTCAGTATTGAAAAATAATTTACCAAAGCTAACTGTCAATCTTGTAATAAAGAGTAAGTACTTACATTTATTTGAACCTAAAAATTTTCAAAATTTACATTTTACAATTTGAAAGCAAGATATAGTTGTCATGCATTTATTTATAAACTTGTGAATCAGTTCTTTTGCTGGTGTATAAACTACAGAATAGAGGGCTGCATGAATGTATTATTTTGTTAATTGATCTTCAGACATCAATAAACACAAAATTGAATATTACAAAATTAAAACTCGTGACATGTGCATTATCTTTATTAAACAACACTCAAAATTTAAACGTTTCGCACGAGCACAATCCTTGTTTTACCAACGTAATAATTGGTGCCAGAAAACTGGTAAACGTTTCTTTTACATAGGAAAAACGAATTGGTATTGGAGAGGAATTTCTTGCCTTAAAGAATATTGTCAATACATTTTGACTTAAATATTGATTTCTTCAACATTTGTTGCCGAAGAAGATTTATACAAAAATTGGCTTCTACTTCCGGAAACGTAGGATGTGTAGGGAAACGGTCTGATAAAATATTGAAAATTTGCTGATTTACCAAACACATTATATAATTTATTATCGAATGTTGAGGAGCACTGAAAATATAGTTTTAATTAGAACTAGCAGTCCGTCGTGCTTTGCAACGATTTCAGTAAAAAGTAATACATATAGAGGAAAAAATACATTAAGGGTCACCGGGCTTATCAGTTTAACATATGAATTTCGAAAATCTGTTTATTTCAATCCATGTCATAACAAATAAATAAATATATGTATCTACATTTCTCAATATCGTGTAAAATTGAAAGGGGATACAATATTAAAAGTTTATTAAAAACTACATTTAGGGCCCCAGATCCGCGGAAATGGACATTCAGTGCCTTATAGTACTGTAATATAGGCTCTTAGATTTTTATATACCGAGTTAGGTCAAAAACCAGTTATTTTCTCATTATCCAGCACTTAATCTAATTTTTTATAGCCAATGTAAGGAATAAAATACATTAAGGGGCTCCCGAGCCCATTTAGCTGGAGAAATACATTTTGAAAACATGCTCATTTAAATTTAGATTCATCATGGATATATTTATCAAGATCGTAAAAAATAGAATGGCAAATTATATATCAAACAAATCTGGGGAGTCTAGCGTTGAAATCTTGGCAAGGAAAAAAAGATGTATGTATTAATTTTTTTTAGACTGTTTTTTTATGGGTTTCAGCTGTCTTTAAAAAATAGTAATAATTAATTTAGGGGGAATATATTCCCTAAATAACAGTTTATGCCAATTATAGATTTTAAAATAAAATATGCTTTAAATTGAATGCTCACACTTTGTGAAAGATAAAATAGAATCGATAGATTATTACACGTAAAAAATAAGGTTTCATAAATAATTAACAATGAGCCGGATACAAAATAACAACCAGAAAACGTATCAATAAAAATGCCTTTCGTCAGTTAACACAAATATTTAAAATCATAATAATATTAAAAAAATAACAACAACAGTATTATGTATTTTATCTTTTTTTTCAGGTCCCCAGAGAATTATAAATGCAGTTGAGGATCCCAATGAATATACCACATACGTGAAAGGTAATCTGGAAATAACGATTCCCGTGTCTGGTTACCCCGAGCCCAACCACTACACCTTGTTGAGACAGTCTGGTAATATAACCGTCATCATGACTGACGGCTACAAGGCAAGATACCTAAGTGGAGACAACCCTGATTGCGTCGCAGTGTTGGAATTTACAGACATTCGAGAGGAGATCTTCACAAACTTGACACTTGTCTTTGGGAACGGCATGGGGACAGACGAGGAGTACAGCTTTTATTTAACTAAAAGTAACATTGGAGTTACGTGAGACCATTGCAAAGCCTATATTGCTAAACAATTGTTGTATGGTTGGATATAAACATATACATACACATGTATAGTTGTTTTTTTAAAATTTAAATTAAATTTGGAAAAACGGGGCGGGAATGATCAATTACAAACTATTTGATTTTATTTGCTTGAATTGCACAGCAATATGTGATGAACTGGATTTTCGTAAAAAATTCATCTTAACAATTGAGCAACGTATATTTCAGTAAATAAAAGTGTCTTTGAATTAGTAGAAGAAGTTCAGTCATATAGAGAAAGTCATAAATAGATAAATTAAAATCCTTGTAATAAACATTTTGCTTTAAATTAAAATTTAGATCGTTCATCTAAAGTTCTATCAATTAAAAGCAAAAAAATAAGTAAATATAAAATAAATATACACATTAAATATTTGTCCAATATATTTCTTACAATTAAATAAAATGAAGACGCAGAACATATAATGAAAGCAATATATTATTGGAACGGGGCATAAGTACTGAAAAAGACTTTGTAACTAGGCAAAAAATTGCCTCTTTCATGATTTAAAAAAAAATATATATACATTAAGTGTTTAATTATTTATTTAATTGATATATTTATTGGTAATTGATTATCAGCGTCAAATAAAAAATCAGATGCTTAAAACTAAGATACACTAACTGCGAAAAAAGTATTTGTTTCACTTAAGTAGTTACAGATTAAGGCAGGCGAAAAAGTATTTAAAGTAAAAATAATTGTCTCCCTTAATCAAATGTGTCATTTTCAAGAGGACAAAAAATAAAAGTAATATTTAAATATAATAATAATAAATAAGTTTAATGTTAGGAAAAAGGAACAATACATTTATATTCTATTATTTTGTAATGTTTTGTTTTGAAATACTTATACATTTTTGAGAGTGGGAAGAATAACATTATTTGAGATGAACAAAATTAACTATTCAAAGTTTAAACGACTCCCATTATATTTGCTAAGTAACAATGGCTTATTTATCCTAAAAGTGGTACACAACCCTTACGCTGTCATATTGTGTAACCAGCTACATCACAATTCATGCATGTGGGTTACTAGGTGCATCATAATTCACGCTAGTCAATTAAAACAAATAAATTACTAATATTCAATATGCTAACTGATGTATTGTCGTGTTTTGATTTGAAATGTCCATTCTTTTTGTCTTAGTTGACGAGCCTGGTGGTTCTGACACAAACGTTGGTGCAATAGTTGGAAGTGTTTGTTGTGGAGTTGCAGCCGTTATATTGATTATAGCCGTCATCTTCTTTCTTAACAGAAGTAAGTGCAGCTTACGGCTTAGGTTTGGTAATACTTGTTTTCAAATAAGTTCTGGTCCTCCTCAAAGTGTGTGGATGACTGAAAGAGAAAAACAAAATGTTACCATTTATTTAGTTTTTAACAAAATTCGATCTACTAAAATTTTATTTTTAGTTCGAAAGATCATTTACTAATATTTTAGTGAAGTGTTGAAAATTACATTTATTTTTAGAATATATATTAATTTCTTTATTTATAATTTCATAATTACTCTTTAAAATGTTTAATAGATTAAACTGTAATCGAAATCTTATATATATCTATAAACATATAGCTATATCTATATTATAGATATAGATGCATGCATAGGGGCACGGTGGTCGAGTGGAATACCGATTGGTCACGGCGAAAATCCCTGTAAATGCAAGAATTTGTTCCCGGGGCCTAGGGTGTACACTACAGTACACGAGTTAACCAGAATAGGTACCTAACATTCGTTAAGGAAAAAAAGAAGCGATTGGATAATGCATCGAACCCTCATGTGACCGACATGTTATGTGGACGAAACAATATTCTGTATGGTAGGCGAGTTTGTATGTATGTAGGCGAGTTTGTGTGTATGTAGGCGAGTTTGTATGTATGTAGGCGAGTTTGTGTGTATGTAGCTGAGTTTGTATGTATGTAGGCGAGTTTATGTGTATGTAGGCGAGTTTGTATGTATGTAGGCGAGTTTGTGTTTACGTAGGCGAGTTTTTATGTATGTAGGCGAGTTTGTGTGTATGTAGGCGAGTTTGTGTGTATGTAGGCGAGTTTGTGTGTATGTAGGCGAGTTTGTGTGTATGTAGGCGAGTTTGTGTGTATGTAGGCGAGTTTGTGTGTATGTAGGCGAGTTTGTATGTATGTAGGCGAGTTTGTGTGTATGTAGGCGAGTTTGTATGTATGTATGCGAATTTGTATGTATGTAGGCGAGTTTGTATGTATAACAGGACATTTGTGTATGCATAAATCAATAAATGCCATTAGAAGAACTCTTAAATCTTTTAATGGTTCATTTCACAGGACAAAAGAACAGGCAGCAAACCTCTAGCTAAAATAAGTATAACATGCCAGCTAACGGGAATACACCCTGAATCATATTAATAATTGATTTCCGAATGTATTTTATTTGAACATATTATGTATAATTTTATAATTCATTTTTTAAGCCACATGTTTTATTTCTTTTTTACATTATAATTGTATAATATAAACAAATGTATTTATATGATATTTATTTATTTTATTAAGATAATTATTAAATAATGTTCCTATATAATAATTTAATTTAAACTGTTGTATGATTAAAACAACTTATTATTACGTTTTATCTAATGTATGTTTCTTATTAGAATAATTTCGCTTTTGTTATTTTTTTTAATTACTTTACTGACTTTCCCATGCTCTGCAAACGATTCATATTTATATGAAAATAAAATTGGATCATACATTAAATCAAAAAGAGCTATTTAGCCTTACTTATTTAAATTTTATTATATATATATATATATATATATATATATATATATATATATATATATATATATATATATATATATACAGACGCACTGTATATAACGGGTTCACAAACTATAGATCGCGACCTAAAGGGTTTTCGGGGAGGTCGCCGATTTATACAGTAACATAATAGCATATTCGCACTTATGAATGGATATTTTTAATGAAGTCTTAAGTTGATATGCTGTACATCGTTACGTTACAATTACACCTGAAATCAATGGGTTTTTTTGTATTTATTTACATTTAAATGTTTTTCGTGGTTTTCCATTATACTTAATCAGGAGTTAAAATACATTGTTTTGTTACGAGTAAACTCAGGCTAATTTAGTTTGAAGTAATGTACTAGTCCGGTGTCTGGTTTGCATCTTATTTTAAAGTATGTGGTTGATATAAAAGATGTACAGTGATACCACGAGATAGTAGTTTAATTCGTTCCGTAACCTTACTCGTATGTCAATTTGCTCGCATCATACATACATTTTCGCTATTGAAATTTAATGAAATGCCATGAATTCGTTCCAGCCCAAAAATTTGCTACCCCTAATTGTTTTTTTTTGTTTTTTTTTGTTGTTTTTTTTTAATTTAATATCATGTATTTTTACAAAGAAAATTGCTGAAAAGTATTTCTTATCGAAATCATTTGAAAATGTGTCCCAAAAAAAAATAAGACATGAGTCCCAATTTACTATCACCATTTTACTTGTTTTTGAATAAGAGAAATCTGTGTACAAATAACAAATATGGTATAAAAACATAATAAAATATATTGTAAATCAACAAAGAAATGGTTTTAAAAAAATGCACATACATATTTGTATTTTGGTAACTTAAATGTAATGCATGCTTAATTTAAGTCACTGCTTTTCTCTTCACTGGTCTTTGCCTTTAGCGCTGGATTAAAATAATAACTGTCCAAGGAGGTTTGTTTCTTCATCCCTTTCAGAATGCTGCGGAAATGAGTTAGTCAAGTGTCATTAAATAGCTCTAATGCACGACCATTTGCAAGTTTTTCGGGGTGTTTCTTTTCCACGAACTGTGCAACTCTCCCCAACATTCCCAATATCTCTTGTATCTCACTTTTAGTTTGTAGAGATAACCTCCTCCACCTCGGGCTCTTCCTTTAAACAAATTTCTTACAGAACGCCTGACTGCAGCTGCGACAGTAACTCTTGTAATTCATCTGTCGTCAGTTCCTGAGAGTGCTCGCATCTAAATTTATCTAGTATTTCAAAACAAATCTGTGCTCGCTAGACAGCTCGTATCTCAAATAACACGTATGCTAGGGGACCAGTATCTCAAGGTACTACTGTACTTTCATTAACAGACATGTCTATTAACAGAAGGCAGATCACTTATTGAATGTGCGGGTTTATTACCCCTTTTATAGATACAAATTTTTGTTACGTAAAATATATAATAATAATAAATTGATAATTTATATAGCGCTGTATCCCAGTAAGGAACTGGGCTCACGGCGCCTTACATGAAGGTAGTAACATAAATATAAGTAATAAAATAGCATTCATACCATAACAACCACATTAATTACAGTAAACAACACAAAAAAATGGAACAGTTATCACTAAAATAATTGCTGTTTCAATAATTTGGAATATACATTTTGAAAAGATGTGTCTTAAGTGCAGTCTTGAAGGACTTGGTTGTTTGAATACTACAGATGTGTAGTGGTACAGTATTCCATTGTTTGGCTGCACAAAAAGAGAATGACCTTTCGCAAAATGTTTTTGTGCGAGAGAATTCGTGTGTCGCAGAAGAGCGTAGCTGACGAGAGGGTGAGTAGACCGATAAAGTTCAGTAAGATAGGAAGGGCATGCGTCGGAAAAAAAAATCTGTGACAGAGAACGACCAGTTGTTTAATCAATTCTGGCTTTTATAGGTAGCCAATGAAATGATTAGGGGCACGGTGGTCGAGTGGCATGCGCTCTCGGCTGGCGTACTGATGGTCACGGGTTCGAATCCATATGAAAGCAAGTATTCCTTCCTGGGGCTTAGGGGGACACAGAGTCAATCCAGCTCCGAAAGGGTAAGTAACACTAGTTAGGGAAATAATGTCGGCCGGGTAATGCGTGGCACCCTCTTAGCCGTGGCCTGTGAACGCTGCAACACTTGCGAACACTTGCAGTGTCTGTGGACGCAATAATATTCTGTGTAGATGAGCGTCTGTATACATAAGACAAGATTGAAGGAAACACAACAAATGTTAATTGTAAGACAAATCTTTTGGCTTACAACGCTACGCTCGTCTAACCTAAAAACATGCAAGATATTGATCTGGACAACCACTATGACTATATTTGTTGCTCTGAGGTTTTTTTATTTTTGTCGACATGAGAAGTGTATTTTTTCCTTTTTGGTGCATTGGAATAGAAGAGTGTTATTTTATAATTTTTAATTTAATTATTGTGTCTCTGTCTTCGCCGGTTTGCACCAATCAAAATTTGTAATGAACGTTAATTCTTCAATAAAAAATACACTTTTTAAAAAAAAAGTGTATTATTTTCCTTTGAAGACAACTGTTGAGTGAAGGGAAGAAAAAAAAAGGGATGTCCTTAGTTACAAACTGCTTTTTTCAGTGGGAATTCATGGGAACTGAGTTCCCATACCTTTCTTTGGCCATGGTCTGTACAATAAAATTTGTGTTCAGTATTCAATTATAGACTTTTATAGTATTTTCTGACATAAGTTAAAAAACAGATGTGAAATCAGTTCCCAAACATTTTTTGCTAGAAAAAAAGCACTGGTTACAAATAACATGTTTGCCAGTTTGGCCTTTTTAACGCCTAATTTGACGAATTTAGCTTTTTTCAGAAGTGTTCGCTTCAAAATTTGTTTTTGGTATTTCGCTCGTTTATTAAAAATATTTTAAAACATATTTTTAATGGGTGTTGATAGTGTAAAAAAATAGCCAGTACGCGATTTCCCCGACTAGTCAAAACACAATATAGGAATACTAGTGTTAGGACTTCTTCACTTATTTAACCAAACCAGCCAGATAAACTCTCCTAGTGCACTCAAACTATACTTTGCATGAAAGTAGCAAATCAGTGCAACGTGTGTAGATATTTACTTGTTATCAGTGCAACATGTGTAGATATTTACTTGTTATCAGTGCAACGTGTGTAGATATTTACTTGTTATCAGTGCAACGTGTGTAGATATTTACTTGTTATCAGTGCAACATGTGTAGATATTTACTTGTTATCAGTGCAACATGTGTAGATATTTACTTGTTATCAGTGCAACATGTGTAGATACTTACTTGTTATCAGTGCAACATGTGTAGATATTTACTTGTTATCAGTGCAACATGTGTAGATATTTACTTTTTATCAGTGCAACGTGTGTAGATATTTACTTGTTATCAGTGCAACATGTGTAGATATTTACTTGTTATCAGTGCAACATGTGTAGATATTTACTTGTTATCAGTGCAACATGTGTAGATATTTACTTGTTATCAGTGCAACATGTGTAGATATTTACTTGTTATCAGTGCAACATGTGTAGATATTTACTTGTTATCAGTGCAACATGTGTAGATATTTACTTGTTATCAGTGCAACATGTGTAGATATTTACTTGTTATCAGTGCAACATGTGTAGATATTTACTTGTTATCAGTGCAACATGTGTAGATATTTACTTGTTATCAGTGCATCATGTGTATATATTTACTTTGTTATCAGTGCAACATGTGTAGATATTTACTTGTTATCAGTTCAACATGTGTAGATATTTACTTTGTTATCAGTGCAACATGTGTATATATTTACTTTGTTATCAGTGATGCATGTGTAGAGATTGACGTTTTATGTGTGCAACAAGTGTAGATTTCGACATGTTATCAGTGCAGCACGTGTATGTATTTACATGTTATAAGTGCATCATGTGTAGAGATTGAAATTGTAAGAGTCCATCATGTTAATAGTTGAAAATGTTATTAGTGTAGAATTTGTAGTATGTAGAGATTGACATACTATTAAGTCGATGGTTGAGCTATTCATTGACTTTGGCAACCCATGATAGACAATAGCTATTAATTATTGTAGCTTGTAATGAAAATCACTAATTAACAATGGGAAATATTACTTTGTAGGAAAAGTATGATCGAGGGCTAACACATTTTGACCATATAAAAATTTAACACCTGCAGAATTACTTTGAATATTAGTGGAGAGTTGTGAGTGTGTTTCAGAGTCTGCAAAGAGAGTGCTTAGAGTTTTCCAATAGAGTGCTTAGAGTCTGCCAAGAGAGTGCTTAGAGTCTGCCAAGAGAGTGCTTAGAGTTTGCCAATAGAGTGCTTAGAGTCTGCCAAGAGAGTGCTTAGAGTCTGCCAAGAGAGTGCTTAGAGTCTGCCAAGAGAGTGCTTAGAGTCTGCCAAGAGAGTGCTTAGAGTCTGCAAAGAGAGTGCTTAGAGTCTGCAAAGAGAGTGCTTAGAGTCTGCAAAGAGAGTGCTTAGAGTCTGCACAGAGAGTGCTTAGAGTCTGCCAAGAGAGTGCTCAGAGTCTGCTAAGAGAGTGCTTAGAGTCTGCAAAGAGAGTGCTTAGAGTCTGCTAAGAGAGCGCTTAGAGTCTGCTAAGAGAGTGCTTAGAGTTTGCCAATAGAGTGCTTAGAGTCTGCAAAGAGAGTACTTAGAGTCTGCAAAGAGAGTGCTTAGAGTCTGCAAATATATTTCTTAAAGTCTGCAAAGAGACCACTTAGAGTCTGCAAAGATAGTTCTTAAAGTCAGCAAAGAGAGTGCTTAGAGTCTGCAAAGAGAGTGCTTAGAGTCTGCAAAGAGAGTGCTTAGAGTTTGCGGAGAAAGTTCTTATGGTCAATAGTAGGAGTTAGTAGTTCATTAGCTGTTATTAAAACGTTTAACTGTATTTTCTGTTAAAGTTTATTTATTAAGTTATTATTCAACATCAGTAACCGTGTTTACCTTAGAACAGAAAGTAGAAAAATAACATTTGAAAAACTATAGCCCTCAAGACATGCATATATTCACTGTTTATTTAACTGTATAGTTCGTTTGTTGCCTAATATATATTTTAGCCATCAATCAGCTGAATTAAAATTATTAAAAGTAAATAAAAATACATATACATATCGTTTGATACAATAATTCCTCTGCACATTTGTAGTTGCAGCATAGACTTCCTGATATATTTATATATAAGAATAAACATAAAAGACAAAAAAATAATAATTTGCACATTATCCATTGGACGACATACAAAATATTTAACTATGTATTTATTCAGAGTAAAAATTTTAAAATACAACTTAGTAAAAATAAAAATATAAAATGGACCCTTTTTGATATAAGTATGTCGCTCCATCGTATCAGTTGTAAATGACGTCATTAATTTTGCTGTACGCCAAAGTTGCATAGTTTATTGATGAATTTTATTCGACGCTATACTTCCTGTGATCTTTGTTTATTTAAATGGTTGGTATGATTTTACTTTTAGATTCAAAGTAATTCATTTATGTAACAATATCAAATAGTACCCATATTTTCAACGCGTGAAAAGCTCATGTAACTGTACTGTCCCGAAAACTTTGTTTACAAAAATATGACATTAATAAAACAAACCCGTAAAAACAAAGTTTTTGACTATAAATCCCTTATATATGAGACATAACTAACAGTAGTGATTATTTTTAAACATTTACAGACTGACACTGAGTGATGTCCCTTGTCTTTAATAAATGGGGGTGGGATGTGAGGGGGTGTCGGCACGACTGTCGTCGTCAACACGACGGTCGGCGTCAACTCAAACTCACGTGGAACTGGAATTTAAAAAAAAATAACAAACAGTGAATTTTGAATTACATACCTCATATAAGGATAAACTAAAAATGCATTAATTTAATTATGGTACGTTCGATCGATCTGAAATTTTGATACGATGCATTGTTAGGTTCGACGGGTCCGTGTGCCAAATTTCAGTTTGATCGGATCATGGGAAGTGGGTCATTTTTGACTTCTGTTTTTCCGCCCGCCAGCCCAAGACAGACAGACAGAGAGAGAGAGAGAGAGAGAGAGAGAGAGACGCCGGTGAAGTTAATATAAGGGATTTAATAAAACAAACCCGTAAAAACAAAGTTTTTGACTATAAATCCCTTATATATGAGACATAACTAACAGTATTGATTATTTTCAAACATTTACAGACTGAATCTGTCTTAACTCAACTTTGCATCATAACCCTAGTGGGGGGGGAGGGGTGGGTGGGGGGGGAGAGGGGAAAAGTCTGGTCACCGATTCGCTTGACCGAGCTCAGAGTGACACGTAAAATGTAAACAAAAGCGCCCGTCGCTTCGTTGGGTCGCCTCAATGCGTCAGCTCAAAATTTCACGTGGCAAAAAAACAATAACAAACCGTGAATTTAAATTACATACCTCATATAAGGATAAACTAAAAATGCATTAATTTAATTACGGTACGTTCGATCGATCTGAAATTTTGATACGATGCATTGTTAGGTCAGACGGGTCCGTGTGCCAAATTTCAGTTCGATCGGATCATGGGAAGTGGGTCATTTTTCGACTTCTGTTTTTCCGCCCGCCCGCCCGCCGAGCCCAAGACAGAGACGGCCGCGAAGTTAATATAAGGGATTTAAAAAATAAAACAAACCCGTAAAAACAAAGTTTTTGACTATAAATCCCTTATATATGAGACATAACTAACAGTATTGATTATTTTCAAACATTTACAGACTGAATCTGTCTTAACTCAACTTTGCATCATAACCCTAGTGGGGGGGAGGGGTGGGTGGGGGGAGAGGGGAAAAGTCTGGTCACCGATTCGCTTGACCGAGCTCAGAGTGACACGTAAAATGTAAACAAAAGCGCCCGTCGCTTCGTTGGGTCGCCTCAATGCGTCAGCTCAAAATTTCACGTGGCAAAAAAACAATAACAAATGTGAATTTAAATTACATACCTCATATAAGGATAAACTAAAATGCATTAATTTAATTACGGTACGTTCGATCGATCTGAAATTTTGATACGATGCATTGTTAGGTCAGACGGGTCCGTGTGCCAAATTTCAGCTCGATCGGATCACGGGAAGTGGTTCATTTTTGACTTCTGTTTTTCCGCCCGCCCGCCCGCCGAGCCCAAGACAGAGAGAGACGGCCGCGAAGTTAATATAAGGGATTTAAAAATCAGAATTGACGTATGTTATTGAAATGGGGTCTTGGTGTTTGAATTTGTAGAATAATTCGTGTTTCACTGTGTAGGTATTACTATTAGTTTTGTGTTTCATTGTATAAGAGCGTGGTGTTTTACTTAGCGGACCTGATGTAGACTCATAACGAATTTGCTGGTTTGATAATGTAGCACGATACATTTCGCTTGACTCGATGGTTTAGCAAGTTTCACTGTTATCATCTTAATTAGAAATCAAATTAAACATAATTTAGTGCAAGTACAATCATCATAATCATCATCATCAGTCCCATGACCGTTGCGGCATGGACACATCAACAGATAACGATCTCCACATATGCTTATTTTGAGCGGCGGCTAATAATTTATGCAATTTCATCCCTGTCCATTCCTTTATGTTATCCAGCCAGCTCTTCCGTTGTCGACCTCTTCGCCAGCCCCCTTCTACAGTGCAAGTACAATAATAAAGTTCAAATAAGAAGTGCCCTATTTCTTGGACTTGAAAAGGCTTTGTCATTTCTGAAACCGGAAACGTCATAGCTCAATGACTAATGTTCTATTTTAAGAATGCATTTTAGCGGGAAAATGTTTTTAAGCTTAAATTCTGTCGAATCATTATGATCTCAAAAGTGATAGCATAGTAAAAGTGCAAAACTTTTTTTTTATCATTTTCAAGTCTAATTAGTTGTCTTAAATTAACGAAGAATTAACAAATAGCTGATAAGAAACATCCTTCTCAATATACTTAAATTTACATATTGACTTGTAACTTTTATTAATAATTTATGAAATTAGTCCTTAATATATATATACGAGCAACAAAGCCCGTCCAAGGAAGTTCCGCCACCATTCGGTGACATCTTGTAACTCCCCTCCAACAGCCGCCTCGACCGGCATTACATGTGCATCGCGTCAAAAATACTATTCATTATAGTTAAAATGAATAACTCGTAAAAACAGAGCTTTTTGCTATAATCCCAACGCGCGTAACTCAAAATAAAGTCTTGGAAGAAATACTGCACAAAAAATAACTCGTTTTGAACGTCCACGTAAATGGCGTAAACGTGTTCAATATGATTGGCTGTATGAGTCATATGTGTTTAAGGGTCCAATCGCTATAGATGACCGGACAGAACGGACAGAAATGACAGAAACGTGCCTTTTATTATATAGGATATGTATATATAATATATACATATATGTATATATATGTATATATATACATATATATTTATATATATATATATATATATATATATATATATATATATATATATATATATATATATATATTATATATATATATATATATATATATATACACACATAATATATATATTCTTAATATTTATATTAATAGGTTTCCCCCATATTATGACAAAACCTATAGCAGATCTTTTAATTCGTTTAGCTTGTAAAAGTCTCACTGTGAATTAACACTGCACATCAAGCCATCAGTCCGTGGTCTCTGTAACAACGATCGTTCAATTGCCTTCTCCTTACATTTAAAGGAAACCCAATTTCACCTCAAAACACAAGCACGAGTTCACGTCACTAGACAAGCACTCCGACTCCAAACTCAGTCAAATCACATGCTCAAAACGTGTTGTCACAACAAACATATGTGTTTCATCTCCTTTCTCAGATTTTTGGCCTGCACTCTGATTGCAATTTAATTCTGTTTTGGCAAAAAATTCCTCGATCCCCTACACAAGAACTGTGTCTCTGAGATTTCTGTCGGTACACCTGGAGCCGACCGTAATCCCCGAAGCCTCTCTTTTTGAAACCAAAATTAGTGTAAAAAGGACACAGCCGACCATGGTTTGCAAAATAAACAAAGGTATATTAACAATAGACCTTATTTATAATGCATTTTTAGCTGAGAACGAATTTCGAAGATAAATTTGAAAGAGTTTTCAGTCTGTGCTGTTTTATATTTAGAGGTTCTATGAAAATCTCTATTTGTTTATTGTTTTATTTTTAATTAAGGTAATTTTGTTTTTTTTAAATATGATTAATAATATTTAAACTTTATGCATTTCTCTACTTGTGTCTAGTATTCAATTGTGTTTAAAACAAGCTCATAACAGGTGTGCTAGATAAATCACTTTTCTCCTGGCTTGCTGCCCTATTATAATAATACTAGATACGATACGCGGAGATGCATACGCCGCAGACATACTCATACATAGTGAAAAGAAAATGGCCTGCTGGGGGAGAACGGACACAAAAAGTTGCACGAACAAATGGGAACTACGCGACTGAACGTTGGGGTGACCACCGATGCATTTTGGGAAGTATTTTGGACATCGCGACATTTTCTGTCTCGCCAACATATACTATTGTTGAGAGTGTATGACTATGTTTCCGTCACTGAGAACAACGGAGAGCTCGTCGCCGAAGTTATTCCAATGTTGAGAAACAAAGATTACAGCCATGTTGCAAATTTGGAGAGCTACAACTTCGTCTATGATCTTTTCCCAGAAATAAATGACCGATAGAAAAATTTTCCTGAGATAGAAACAGTTCCCTGATGAAGGAATTGGTATAGCATTGAACGAAGCTTTTATCCCCTTGAAATATATGCGAGGCGGTGTTTATGTTCGCTAAGAATGGGGGAAAAGAACGGGCATAAACAAAAACTTTAAAAAAAATTCTTACTAAATAGTTGCCGCTGAAGCTTGAACATAAGACGTTCCGCATGTCGTGCGTATGTAATAAACAATACACTACGAAATACATGTTCTTAGTGAAGGAACAACGAAACTGAATGCAAAACGTATTGCTGGACTCAAGACATGCCAAACCCCAGATGCGGAATGAGCTATAGGGCAAAGGGACACGCTACCCCCGCGTCCCATTTGGGTCTAAAATGGCATCCTCTAAATTCGTCCTCGATGAACCCTAAAAAAGTTATCACTGGAGCAGAAAAAAAAATTGCTAAACATGAAACTTGTAATCACAACCTAACTGCAATACGAAAATATTGGCTTGCTAAATTAAATATCGTATTTCAAATGATGAAACTGTAATATCTGGTTTGATCAGTCAGGAGCGTCGTCAAGAGGCAAAAAATAGAGAAGCATTGGAACGGATGATAGACGGGACGTTGTTCTTAACATAACAAGTTTATCCATTCAGAGGACAGAGAGAAATGCTTTCCTTTATGTAATAGAACTTATGACTAGTCGAGAGACAAGTCTTTAACACACTGTAGTCTGGTTAAAAACTGTCTTTAATCACTATATACAATTCACTGTGATCAACTGTACAATAAACTAAATAAGCAGCTCGTATGCAATCCACTGCAATCAACCTCGGTTGCCTGATGAACAGTACATTTATAGCCAGCTATTCTCTCAGTCCTTGACCAGCACGCTTACATTTCACCTCTCAAACCACGTGTTTCATACTAGGTCAAGTCATTGCATTCTCATAAAAGTTAAACACTACAACACGTCTCTCACATCTCCCTTCTAACAAAACAAATGAATGACCCAGATTATCAATAAGACAATAATACAATTAAAAACATCGAATAATTCAGCAAATGAATTCTAACACTGAATCTCCAAATGTCTTTCAAAGCACAGCACACCTTGATGTCTCTTTATCTTGGTATCTCATTGGTAGCTTCACCTGTCTCCCGTATCTTGTTGTTGTTGCTGCTGACTTCCCTTAAGTATCATGTTTTGGTCGTTTTCAAACATGATCGTTGTCAAGAAACTCCTGCAAAATTCTTTTAAAAGAAATATCCAATCCTTTACCAGGATTGTTTGTTCCATCTCCGTAATCAACGATGACTGAAGTTTTCTGACCTGTTGCTAACTGGGTGGACCATTTCACTCTCTGAGTTATACGACGCTTGGGGATGACCCATTCGTACCGACGTTGGGAGCGTGTACTTCTTGCTTTGTCTCTGGTGTGTCGAACTCACACTCACCCGTAACACCTCTCCTTCCACGAAATGCCTGTCTCAACATGTTGTTGTTTCGTGGGTGTGTGTCACACCATCGCAAGTCTTAACGATGCATGTCCTTGGCGTCGTTGCTGCCGACTCGACGACCGCTGGCTGCCACGAGCCTGTATGTTCTTTCTGCGTTGTTGCCTTGCTTACACGCTGAGAGTGTGTACGTCTGTTGATTCTGTTTGATTCGTTGTAATATTTCTTCTGTTGTGACATCTGATATTTCTTGCTTATTACGCCCACGATTTTAATAAGATTCAGCTTTTGACAAGCTTGCAGACCAAGTATAGGCTTTGAGTTGGTCTTGACTATTTGAAACTCCAGCACCTCTGTCTTGTCTTTCACAGAGCATTTGATCGATGTTTTGCCTTCAACAGGCAGTGTTTCTGCATTCTTCCCATTCTTAGTTGACTAAACAATATGTGTGGCAGAATGTTTACTTGTGCGCCTGTGTCCAGCGTGAACATCACTGGCCTCTGTTCAAGCGTAACGATTTCCCTCCATTCATCACTTGTCGCGTGTTGCGTGGACACACTTCCTAAGCAGAATGTTTTACTATAGTCCAAGTGATCTTTCAGTTGACGGTTGACAACGTTTACCCGTTTTGACTTGCATACAGCAGAAAAGTGATTCAATTTTCCACAGTTGTTGCATAACTTGCCACAAGCAGGACATTTTCTAGGTTCATTGTTTTTTCCCACAATACTTGCATTGGCCTGATTTTATGTGTGTACTTGACCTTTGAGCTTGCTTGACATGTTGACTTGGTGTCTTGTGCGTACTTGATCTCTCATGTGCCTTTGAGTTTACAGCTTGAACGTTCTTTTCTTCATTTAAAGCTTTGAGTTGCCATTTCCATGTTTCCGCCGCTCTGCATATAATTTCAGCCTTGTTCAAATTCAGGTCTAATTCTCTCAGTAGTCTAGCTCTGAGATATTCATTATTTACTCCAGCCAGAATCCTTCCTTTATTAACGACTCTGTTAAATTTTCAAATTCACAAGACTTTGCTTTAAGTTTAAGGTCTGTTATAAAAGTATTCGAAACTTTCTCTATCACCTTGCTTTCTGGAGAAAACACGTGTCTCTTAACTGTCACGTTCTTTCTTGGCAAACAATAGTTCTCAAATTTTCGTAATAATCACTTCACTGAATGAAAATCTTTGTAACAATCGTCACATTCCTGTCCAGTGCAATTGAATATATTGTACATTTCTACCTCTTCATGACCTATTACATGCAGCAGTGTCATGCTCTGCACTTCTTTGCTTTTTATGTCGTGTCCACTGGCTATCTTGTATATCTGGAAAAACTGCTTAAATCTCTTCCAGTTGGCAGCAATGTTTCCATGTAGCTCCAGTGGTTGTGGCGGTTGGAGTCAGTCCATCTGACACCATGTAATAGCTATGGCGTCAGTACTTCAAATAGTCTTGAGATCCTTCACTTCTGACACCATGTGATGGTAGTTGTAGAAATACTTGAAATGTTCGTGAATTGTTATCCTTTTTTTAGCCAATTATGATTCCACTTTGGACAGTCATCTAAAGTTTGAAAAGAATAATGAACTTTATTTATGTCATGATGTGCAAAATGATTTAATTCAATCACTCGCATCTGAATTATCGGCGACAATTGATAATGAAGTTAATTCTGTACAATTTTTTTCTTTAATTATTTATTAAACTGATTAAACCATAGATATATTATCTAAAATTGATCATATGTAAGTTTCTTTACGTTCAGGTTTAAAATCAGGTTATGGTGTGGAAAGATGTATAGGCTTTTATACTTTGGTAAACAGCAATGTTGCCGCATTTGCTGAGAAAATTGTAACGGAACTACAAAAGCAAAACACTGATAACACACTCTGTCGAGGACAGGCATACGATGGTGCATCTGTGATGTCTGGAATTAAGAGTGACATTCAAACCCAAATAAAGAAACTTTCACCCAATACCATCTATGTTAATTGTTGTGCCCATGTTTTGAATTTGGTTAATATCGAAGGAATGTTCTGTAAACAGTGATGTACAGATGTTTTTCGGCACAGATGAAAAGTTGTATACATTGCTCACGTCAGAACATCAGAAATATCAATATGAATCAATAGTAGATACTCTGAAACTACATTCTGAGACAAGATGGGCAAGCCGTGAGCATGCAGTTAATGCAGTTGTTGGATCATTCTCTGCTATTCTAGCCACACTTGAAGATATAAATTCAGGGGAATCAACAGAATATAAAGGAATTGTCAGAGCAGAAGCTATGGGACTAACTGTTTTAATAAAAAAAAATATTATTTTGTTTTTCTGATGCTATTTGTACACAAGTTGTTGGATAATATCTTCGTGTTATGAAACTACTTGCAAAGCAAGTACATTGACATTGGATTTGCAAAACAATTGATCTACATATGTTGGAAGAAATAAGTTTGTTGAAATGAGAAGCCATGAAGCTTTTGAAATCCTGAATGTAGATGTCAAATCATTTATTAACAAAAATTGTTCCAAACTTGATGTTAAGACAGAATATAAAGAAAAACTGGATTGCAAAAAAGAAAAATAGGGCAAGTGAACTTAGCAGAGATGAAAAGGCTGATGATCCAACTACACACATTAAATCTGAAAATTCGTATTGTATACACTTGTAACACAAATAGATGATCGATTTAATGACTTTCGGAGCACAGTTAATTATTTATATTGTATTGATACATCACAAATGTCGCAAGAAAATAAAGATTATTTTAGAAGTTTATGCAAAATTTACAAACACGACATTACCTTTAAAGAAACAATCGTAGGATATGATACCTTTAAAGATGTGTATGCATCCCTATGTCCAACATTATCTAGTGAACTACAACTTAATGAGGTTATGCCATTCTGAATAAAAAACAAATGACACCAGGTCTCCCTAATTTGTCAATACTTTATAAAATCTACTGGCATTTTCCTGTTAGAAGTGCTACTGCTGAAAGAAATTTTAGTAGATTGAAAATCATCAAAAATTATATGCGCTCAACAATGACAAATGAACGTCTGTCTGGATTGGCATTAATTTCAATTGAACATGATCTAGGCGAGAAGTTGACTTTGAATCAACGATAAATCGTTTTGCTCCAATGAAATCACGTAGATAGCAATTTATATAGGGCTCAGGTCTCTATATAAAATCGCATAAACTAAGTTTCTTTCTTAAATATACTATTGCAATAAATTCACGTTACTATTTTGAAAACATATCTGATTATATTGTTGATTCTGTTTGACTTGTTCGATGATTTAGAAAAATTACTTAATGACTAGGCTAATTAGTATTTACGCAATGCACGGATATTAGTAAAGTTTGGCGGCGCCACCTGAAATTCACCAGTCCCCCCCCCAACACGCAGACAAATCTAAATGCGCCACTGCCGCATCCCTCGTCCAACTTAGCTTTCCAACCGTTAACTATGATTAGTTTACCCCATCGAGGGTCATTCGTCATGCTCATATGCACATACTTGTTTAAGTGAATTATATATATAGATATTATGTTAATGTCATTCATTGTATTTCAGTTCTACTACTTTTACTCGCGTTACTTTGATTATATTGATATGTTGTTTTTTTCAGTTTTTATTTTCGTAAGATCTTCATTTGATAGAGCTCATTTGCTTAATTAATAATCATATTAAACTGTAACGCAACTTAATTATTATTATTAATTAATAACTTTAAAAATAAATTCAAGATGATTTCTTTTTGGAGACTAATCATACTATATTTCGCTCTTCTGTTTAAGGGCAACATATTAAATAGTTTTAAGAAAATGACCACTGGCCATACAAACAGATAAAATCAATTTAAAAATAACTTGTCTTGGCATTAACATATTTAGAGTTAAATATTATTTAAAAAAAAACAACCTCATATTATATAACATAGTACATTGTTGGTTTAACTTGCAATCGTCAAATGACCTTTTGCTTGCATAAATGTAATATATATTAGCTTAGAACTTTTAAAATATGTTATAATGTCAACAAACAAAAAAAACCAGCAAAGTAGCTGAATAACAGAATTAACTTTCGATTATTTGTGTGTGTTTTTAAATCAGACTCAGAATTGCAAATTAGAAATGGATTATCAATTCTGTGTTATTTTTTAGATTTAAATTCTTGAAAATGTATTAACTTTTTAATACTTTTTTTTAAACAGAAAAAAAACTAGCCAGATTAGATTTAGATAAAAATCTACTGTCGAAAGACTTTGACGCACCACAAATCAAAAATGGACTCATAATTCAAATATTTATAGTCAAAGACTGGAATATTGTAGAGGTGACAAACGTTGTTACCAAGTGGATGTCTTCAAAGATGGAATTCTCCAAAGAAAAACTCAATTTTGAAATAGACCGTGTTATAGAACTATACATAATGCAAAGAAAGGACCCGTATAGAAATTACACTGACTTCATGCGTTATGCTGATGAAATTTTTGCATTAGAGACAAAGACAATGACAGAGATTGGAATTGCAGCCCCACTGGAGATACTTCACTTTCACTGGGCACTCCTACTCCTATTTATTTTGAGCATTGTTGCACTTTTTTTCATTTTTTATTTTTAGCTGCTGTCAGTTTTATCAGTGGATCACGTTCCATCCAGAGAATAGTGCTTCGTAGTTAACTTAAACTAAAACTAAACTATAGCTAAAAAAACATCTTATGAAAAGTATTTTTTACCTATTGATATAATTAAAGAATAAAATCAAATCACAAGTCATCAGTATCCATCATAGTCTTAATAAAAAGAACCATAAGAAGTAATTAAAACAAACGAAAATAAACAAAGATCAAGATGGACAAGTTTTTGTTGTTGTTTTGTTTTTAAATTAAATTTATTGACAAATTTATTGTCGAAAACGTTAGTTCTTTTTAAATCACAACCTACAAAAATACATCTTCACAAATAATTTGTCAGCCAGATTTGTCTTGGATTTGTAGCTGAGGTCAAAGGCATGCCTGTCAGCAACTCATCGCAACTAACAATTAGATATCTGACAACTTTGTCACAATTAAAATTATTTCAAACTCTAGTCACCTTCAAAAAAGAGCAAACATCTCTAACCAATTGTCTAATTCTAAAAAAATATCAAAACAATTTACAACGACCCAAGTTCAGATAGTTTATTTCTTAATGGTGTACAATATTTAAAAAGATAATGGGATTTTTTTTACATTATTCAATAAAATAAACAATAATTGCGTGATACGATGTATGAACGGAAAACGAGACATTAATCTAGGTCAGCAGTTCAGAGTCATAACTTAGGTCCGTGTGAGTTTTATGTTAGATCAGCAGGTCATTGTGATGATTTATGTCTGCAGGTCAGTTTGACAGGTTAGATTATGAGATCAAGTTAACATGTTAGGTTCGTAAATCAAGGGGACATTTAATACTCGGAGATCCACGTGACTTGTTAGATTACTAGGTCAACGTGACTTATTTATAACATCAGTAGGTCCATGCGACTTTATCTTACATCAGTCGGTCAATTTGACTTGCAGTTGGCATCAGTAGATCATTGACATATATTATTTCGATAAGTTTTATATATGTGTTACGGTCAGATGTTGTGGTGTGGGGATGACTACGCATAAATGGGGCTGGTGAACACTTGTCCTCGTGGAACGGGGGCAAGTGAACTCAAGGTACGTGCAAGTTGTAATGAATTGACAGGACCACGGTCAAAGGGAGACATGGTGATTGACCCAGGGTCCAGTCAAAAACCGGTCGGACAAGACGGGGGTATAATAGGGGTCACATTGTGTGTCGCGGGGAGATTGTTAAGTTGCCGAGTAGCAGGCAGGTGAAAGACGTACGATAGAGTGTGGAGTTTTTGTGAACGTGGTCCAATCCGGTCAAGCTGGGCCGAGGACTCTGGATGGTATGACCATCAACTGTAAACTGCCAATTGTACTGTACCATAAATATGTTCAAAGCTTCTGGATGTCATTAAACTTATGTTGAAAGAAAACAACCCAGCGTTGCTAAGTCTTTTACCCGTCTACGTGGTAAATATCTGTGGCCAAGGGGGGACCTCAACCCCTAGACAACGACTCCGCCACAGTGGGGGCCCGTCCGGGATAATAGTTTCCTGCTTACGTACGCTATCGGGTGTAATAATCCTTCCCGTTCTTGCATTAAGCATCCCCCTATAGCGGACTCGCTCGCGTCTGTTCTGATTACAAACTCACGATTTATCTCTGGCAGTATAAGGATTGGTTGTGTAGATAGAGCCTTTTGGATCTTTTCTAGTGCCTCTCTACATGTGCTAGTCCATTGTACTTTTTCTGGTTTTCCTTTCTTTGTTAGATCTGATAGACTGGCCGATATATCTGCGAAATCCGGAACAAATTTTCTATGATAACTGATCAGCCCCAATAAGCTCCTCACTTGTTTCTTGGGGTTCGTATGTTCATGACAAATGTGTTGATCATATAAGAAATTTTGTGCACTGGAGACCTCAGTCCAAATTTTATGATAAGTGATGTTGTTATGATGATAATGTTTTGATTAGGATGATGAGGCTGCTATTTGTTGATAACTATGAGGAGTTATGATAATGTATTTTTGTATTTACTTGGGGGGTCTGAGCGACCAATTCCCAGTATTACTATTATATGAATTGATAAGACAATTCTTATGTGCACGACACATTTTGATTATGTAAGCACAACATGTTTGGAGCCCTCAGGCATTTGGTATAACATTGATAATATGTATTTATTATATGTTATGATGATGAAATTTTTGATTCATGAAAATTTTGCCGATGACTATGTTATGATTATGAATATGATAATTTGTAACCCATTAACTGGTGGTTATAACTGGTCCCAGTAGGGGGGACGATAAATATACATACGAGATCCCGCTATGGGGACAGAAAACATACATAACATGTCCCATAAAGATACAGATGCAAGTATTAATGAAAAGGGACAGAAAATTGGGTGGATAGTGATTGTTGTGACACATGATTAGCAATTAAACCATTGAAGCATGCCATTCATTGTTTGTGAGACATGTTGAGCAATTAAGTCACTGAACCATGACTTTCTTCGCTTGTAAAACATGGGGATCATCTAAATCATTGAACCATGAGATTCTTTGCTTGTGAAACATGGGTGTCATTTAAGTCATTTAACCATACCAAGATTTTTTTTTGTATGTGAAGAATATTAATACTTCAAATGTGACAATTTTTTTCTTTTGTATATTGATGTATATATATCGTTAACATTTTGAGTAGTAATAACCTTTGCTACCCTCGAAAGCGAGGTAGTATAGGACTAGACTCGTACGCAGGTACGAAAACCGGGTAGTTCCACAATGTAAATAAAACGATTCCTTATTATGTATTTGGGAATATACACCACTATTGTGAACTAATATTTTTGGAAGCTAGCATATTACTGGTGAAAATTCTGTATATAGTGAACATTGCAATTGTTAAATATTGTTAAAATAACTATATATTATTGAAATGCCTGTGTGTGTAAGTATGGGATATATTATTAGTAGATCATGACACACCAAAACCTCAAGACCTTATGTTTATAAACTCGCGACATTCTTGCTAAGGTCGCTCGTGAGGAGGGGGGTGTTACGGTCAGATGTTGTGGTGTGGGGATGACTACGCATAAATGGGGCTGGTGAACACTTGTCCTCGTGGAACGGGGGCAAGTGAACTCAAGGTACGTGCAAGTTGTAATGAATTGACAGGACCACGGTCAAAGGGAGACATGGTGATTGACCCAGGGTCCAGTCAAAAACCGGTCGGACAAGACGGGGGTATAATAGGGGTCACATTGTGTGTCGCGGGGAGAGTGTTAAGTTGCCAAGTAGCAGGCAGGTGAAAGACGTACGATAGAGTGTGGAGTTTTTGTGAACGTGGTCCAATCCGGTCAAGCTGGGCCGAGGACTCTGGATGGTATGACCATCAACTGTAAACTGCCAATTGTACTGTACCATAAATATGTTCAAAGCTTCTGGATGTCATTAAACTTATGTTGAAAGAAAACAACCCAGCGTTGCTAAGTCTTTTACCCGTCTACGTGGTAAATATCTGTGGCCAAGGGGGGACCTCAACCCCTAGACAACGACTCCGCCACAATATGTTACGATCAAAGCCCAAAGTACGGCCATTTTGCGAATTTTCCGTCATATTCGCGTTTCGCCGATAAGTCTGACCAGAACTCCCGAAGTACGGTATATCAAGCCTTGGTCGGCCAATATGAGAAGTGGATGGGTATCCTTCGCCAAAGCCCGATTTGTTAGTGGAAGACTGCCCTGTTAGCGACAAATAAATCGCTTCTGGTGTGTTTGCGTATACACTGTAGGAATAAAAACAACCCCGTAAAAACAAAGTTTTTGACTATAAATCCCTTATATTTGCTTTTAACCCAGGGGGGGGGTGGGAGAGGGGAAAGGTCTTGTCAACGAGTCGGGCGTCGCGGACGGGCACGACGAACGACAGAGAGAGAGACGGTTTCAAACATTGAAACCGAAATTATCTCCCCTGTCGCTAAATATAGGTCCTAGGTCAACACTCCAGCAGACGACGAATAAAAATTATAAATAGTGATTTATATAGATGAACTAAAATGCATTAATTTAATTACGGTACGTTCGATCGATCTGAAATGTTGATACTTTGCAATGTTAGGTGACACGGGCATGTGCGCCAAATTTCAGCTTGATGGCTTCACTGGAAGTGGGTCATTTTCGACTTTTGTTGTTCCGTGGGACGAGACGAACGAGACGAGCCTTGACGACGAACGAGTCGGTGGTGAATTTAATATAAGTATAAGGGATTTAAAAATGGATGCCTCGCTGTGAAGATACTATTGCATTAGTATGTCCTTTTTGGAAAAGTTCCAACAATTGTGGCTAGTTATTTTTATTCTGAACTCGTATTTAAAACTAGTCAATCAATTATTTCAGTTAAAAAGATAAGTCAAGGGGCACATATGGCTTGCATAGTGGGGTGCAATAACGCAATACTAAGTATACTGAGGTTACAAGCCTATAAATAATTGTTAGCTACGACACGTTGTTCTGTACTGTAAAGTGCTAAATCAGCAAATGAACGAATCCATTTTGATTCCATCACATGAAATTTACAGCGCAGGACTGTACGAAACTTTAATTTCTGCAATCTAAAATTGTTTTTATAATTTTAAATTTTTATTTGAGTAATTTATTATTTGAAATATTTATTTTTTGTATAAAAATAAAATAGTTTAATATTAGTATTTATTAAAATTAAAGACATATTATACTAGTTTTTTTTAAAAACTATTAATGTATGATACATTTATTGAAAAAAGTGTATACACTAACAACCTGTTAATATTGAATCCGAGTTCATGATTGTGGTATGTGCGCCATTTTCAGAGGTAGAAAGTCCTTCCAAGTCTATCCAATTCCATCCAATCCCGATAGGATGTTACGTGACATGTAATTATGTAACAAGTGCCAGCCAACAAAACAACAAAAAGTCCCTGGTCTCGGTACACTTTTCGTGATCTCTCCACCCCAATCAAAATACCGATGTAATCGGACAATAAAAATGCTTTGTTCAGATCGTCCTTTATAAAGGTACCGACATTCTCTCTGCCTGCACGCCCATTATTCATCTTTCCCATTATTCTCGCCAGCATACTAGGTCTACATTACAGGGAAAAGCCTATAAAGGCAAGATCCTTACTAGGCAGAAATACATCGCTTCAATAGAGGACGTCAAACATGCTAAAGCAAAGAAGAAAAAATAACGTGTTGACCATTTGTATCGTCGTCTAAAGATATGATGTCCTTGAAGTTGGCGTTAAAGAAATAGGTTTAGTGTTCCAGTAACGGGGGACAATGGCGTTATTTTGTACTATCTGCATTCAGAAGAACTGTTCGACATACTGACGAGACTCGCTTCAAACTGGACATGGCGGTCGCACGAGGATGGAAAAGGAGCTACAAACTAATTAAAAAAATGTCAGGAGAAATAGTTTACTATACATTATAAGTTTCACTGTTGTCACTTATTTTTATCAATTGTAATTAACAATCAATGTTAAGTATACACGTTCTTTGTCAAACTTCAATCTATTCTTGACTTTTTTCTTCGGGCTTTGGCCATCGACTCACGCCATTTCACGAACTGACCGGCCATCACCCGAATCTAAAGCCTTAACCGGCTAATTAACATTAACATTGGCCACATCGCGAAGTGGCCGAGGTGGGGAATCAGTCTCAGTTCTGACCATTATGATGGTTGTGGGAGCCGTTGACTCTCTTCGGATGGGACCAAATGCCGTCTGGATGACCAATCAGATTATCCTACCTGCGAGTAGGCAACCTATCACATTACACTAACTGCCGGTAGCCGACCAAACAGATTACAATACCTGTAAAGGGTGGTTCTCACTATCAAATTTCCATCGAATTTCCATCAAAAGATCGTCTTGTCACAACTTTCAAAATGTTGTATTATTACGCTGCCTCCATATCACGTGAACACGCACTAAAAACATAATCCAAAGTTTTTAGGTGGAGGTAATTTACAATTACGTCATAAATGTATTTCTTTTAAATTTCTGATATCAAACAAACTTTCATTTTATTATGAATAACATCGCATTACGGTGTAAGTAGTCGACTGCACATTATTTGATTGATGAGAAACGAAGATATGTAGACCCAAATTTAAAAAAAAATTGTGTCTGTACTTTAGTTAAAATACCGTAATGATAATTACATTATTACTTTGAAAGAAATTATACCAGGGGTCAGCGAACAGGTGTAAATTACCCCATTTTGGGTAAAAATAGAATTATTGGGGGTAATTCAGACTTATTGGGGACATATAAAATTCACTAGATTGTGACTAGATATATACAATTCCGTCATCTGGAATAGAAGCCCATTTTTCAACACATTCCTACCAGAAAAATGATTTTAAAATTCGTTATCGTTGAACATTTCTTATCTACGTATAATATGCATCAACATGAATGACAATAATCTTAATTTTTGGATGTCAAATTCTGGAAAGTCTTTTAACATTGCACATGAGGAGGGCATCCAATAATTTCAGGTAATTTTTAAATGAAATGTGTGCTTTCCTGACATTATTGCAAGATGTTCTATTTTTCATATCAAGAATGATCTGGGCCATTAGATTAATTTTTAGCCACGCCTCGTCGTCTTGTCATGCCTCTAAGACTCAAATATACAATTTCGGCTGGGGCTTGGCTTCAGATCCGTTGGGGGGGGGGTTACTTAGGACGCTCCTCCAAACCTTCGAGTAAACGTAAAATGTTATATTTCGGGGTAATGAGCAAAAAAGTTCGCCGACCCCTGTTTTATACTGAACTGAAATATATATGAATACTAATAATAATGATACATATGAATGAATATTATTTTAACCAATTATAAATAATGAATTATGTTACTTCTGACTTATGCAATTGAAGCTGAAAATTTTTATTTAAAAAATAAATTTCAAAACCCGTAAAAAACTAAGTTTTTGACTATTAATCCTTTATGTAGGAGAAATAACTAAAAGAATGTTCATTATAATACGCAGCGCAAGACCATCCAAAAAAACCCAAATTGCAGTTGTGTCCCTAAACATGTTTAATATAATGCGCAACGATCAGGAATATGTTTATAAAAAAGTGTTGTCAATAAAATACGCACCTTATTGCGCGACAGAAAGGTCGTTCAATATAATATGCACCGTGATACTCTATCTAAAAAAATAGCATGATACATATATATAATTAAAATATAATCTAAAAAATTCAATAATTTAATTATGGTAAATGCGATTGATCTGAAATTTTGATATATCGTTTTTATTATGGAGACAAAACTGCGTGCAAAATCTCAGCGCGCTAGCTTACGAGAAAGTGGGTTAAAAATCGATCCAAAGTTTTAGGGACAAGCAAGCAAACAATCAACAAAACAGAAACCACGAGTTAATATAAGTTATTTAATAACAAAAACCCGTAAAAAACCAAGTTTTTGACTACAAATCCTTTATGTACGAGAAGTAACTAAAAGAATGTTCATTATAATACGCAGCGCAAGACAATCCAAAAATACACAATTGTAGTTGTGTCGTAAAGCATGTTTAATACAATGCGCACCGATCAGGAATATGTTTGTAAAAAGTGTTGTCAATAAAAGGTTGGTCAATATAATAATGCACCGCGACACTATATCTCAAAAAATAACATGATACATAGAGATAAATAAAATAATCTAAACATTCAATAATTTAATTATAGTACATGCAATCGATCTGAAATTTTAATAAAACGTTTTTATTATCTGCATGAATCTGCCTGAAAAATTTCAGATCGCTAGCTTACGAGGAAGTATGTTAAAATCGATCTAAAGTTTTGGTGACATACAATCAAGCAAGCAAGGGTTCAAACAGAAACCACGAGTTAGTATAAAGGATTTTTAAAAAAAAAGAAAATTGGGTGGTGCAGACCATAATTAATATCTGTTAAAAAGAGAGTTTTGAATATGGGGCCGTCCATAAATTACGTCACGGGTTTTTTACCCCCCCCTCTCCCCCTCGTGACAAAAACTTTTCCCCCTTCCAATATGACGTCACAAAGCTTTGAAGCCTTGACACAAAAAAAGGTATTTTCTAATTGAAAATTAGTATGTTGCCATTTACTTTTTTTGTCATTAAAAATTGTTTATTGTAAGACTACACTCTACTTTCGAAACACGTGTGAAAACGTCATTAAATAAATTGTAAGCAATCAAATTTTTAAGATCAAATGTTATTTAAATTTGCGCATTTTCTGTGCAACGTTGCATTTCTTAAACACCCCCTCCCCCCTCGTCAAACATCGATACAGCCCCTCCCCCCTCGTCAAACATCGATACAAAAGCGTGACCCCCCCTCCCAGGTGGGTCACGTCATTTATTGACGGCCAATATGCAGCAAGCCACGGTTTTTGTTTATGTAACCTCGTTGGTCGATGGCTAGAAATTAAAATTCTGTTAATAGTTGAATTTGAAATACCACGTGACGTTGAACCAGAGAGCAGATGCTTCACTAGGGTATTGGGGGTACGGACCGCACTGGGTGAAACCATTACAAGGGATGACACCAAATTTTACAACTCTGTACTCTGTTCCATTTATTTGGCACCTTCAGGCTCGAATGGGGTCTATGGGGTAAGTCGTGAAGGGTTACACCAAGAGCTGCCGCACTGGGCCACACAAAACCTAATGACGCCTCTGCCAGACAGTATGGTACGGTCTTTACGTTTAGTGCAAAATATGTAATATTGACATAGTACGTAGGACGCAGTAATCTTCTGTATAGAAGGAGTGTCTGTAAATTTATGTAAGGTAAAAAAAAACTATAAAAAACAACAACTAACATGGGCCATTTATTTCTCACAAGAAGTTTTGATATCTGTAAGTTTAACTGGTGAGTTACCTGATCAAGGTAAGAAAAATCTAGTCTAGACTTCTAGACTGTAGTCATCTTATCATAACATATTACAGTACAGAAGCTCCTTCCACACATACTACTTTTGTTGTTTTTTTTGGTATATTTATACTATTTCATTTTATTATGATATTAAATTTTTATGTGTTAGTTTTCCTTAATAGTTGAGACAATTCATTTCACATATGAATTCCAGGAGAAAAGAAAGTGGAATTATTTGTGAAAGAGAAATTATAAAAATTGTGTTAACCCATGTCTATATGAGGGTTGTGATAGGTTATTGTTTTTGTAAGTTGGAATCTAATGGCGTAAGTATTATTACTACTCTACTCTTTGTTCTTCTACTCTTAAATGTTTTTAGATTTAGTGATTTATCTAATGCTACTCTTGTCAATTTATGATATTCTTGAATAATAAATATTTGCTGACCTTTTAGTTTCTTATAGTTGATGTTATTTTTCTTTGTCAGATTGGACCAATAAATAAAACTTTATAAAAGTCATTTGAATTATCCTAGTATGAGTCCATCCTTTGTAAGGTGTGGCATCTTAGTTTTCATTTACTGTACTTTACAACCTCTGTTATTGCAGTTAGGCTAATCACTCAACTCAGTGACTCACTCATGTTGTGAGTGATTTGTACAATGAACTGTATACACATATTTAAGCACAATTTTTAAAGAAAAAAACATAATGGTTGATAAAATTTTAAATGACAAATATTAACAACATATTTATTACATGTATGTAAGAATATAAATTTTTTTTAAAGCAATGAAATACAGTAAAATAATTATAACCCAATACAATTTATTTACTCATCATTAAAATCCATTCATAATTTTTTTTAAAAACATACAAAATGCAGGAAGCAGAAGAAATGTTCCTTTTAAAAGTTTTACAAGAGATAAAATGACACTTTTATTACAGAACCTGAAACGTATATACATATATATACTATACATATAGCAACTCTTTAATGAACTATTAGTCTCAACAGACAAAGGTTTTCATCCCCCAACCACTTTCATGTGTTCGTTCGTCCGTCGATACGACGAGGACCACTCTAGTCATCCGAGGGTTGTCTGTGCGTGCGCAGATGGCTGATTAGGCCGATCCTTGCACGAAAGGTTCGGGAACAGAAGGGACAAGGGACGAGTGCGACATCTCCTGGAGGGTTGACAGCATGGTCCTTTCGGGCTTGCCTCTTCTTTTCTGCGGCGGTGATCCGGTTTGCCTCGCATGACCCGGCACCTTCGTGGATGGAAGAGCGCCAGGTGGATCGGTCCATTGCAGCTCGTTCCCACGTGTCTGGATTGATGGCAAACGCTTTCATTGAGGCTTTTAGTGTGTCTTTGAAGCGTTTCTTTTGCCCACCGTGGGACCGCTGGCCATACTGGAGCTCACCATAGAAGATTCTCTTTGGCAGTCTCTCGTCTGGCATTCGGACAACGTGCCCTGCCCAGCGAAGCTGGGTCTGCATCAGGAGGGTGAAGATGCTGGGGAGACCTGCCCTGGTCAGTACCACTGTGTCTGGAATTTTTGTTCTGCCACTTTATGCCGAGAATCTTCCTGAGGCTTGTCATATGAAAGTGGTTAAGCTTTCTTGCATGGCGCTGATAAACAGTCCAAGTTTCACAAGCATATAGCAGTGTGGGGAGCACCACTGCCCTGTACACTTTCAGCTTGGTCTGGATGGTAATGCCTCTTCTGTTCCAGACATTAGGGTACAACCTGCCGAAAGTGGAGCTGGCTCTAGCAATTCTGACGTTCACTTCGTCATCGATGGTGACATTTTGAGACAGTGTGCTGCCTAGGTATGTGAACCGGTGCACTGTGTTGAGTCTCTGGCCGTTGACAGTGATGTTGGGCTCTACGTAGGGCCTTCCAGGCGCGGGCTGATGGAGGACCTCAGTCTTCTTAGTGTTGATTGTTAGACCAAAGTTTGTGCAGGCGCTGGAGAACAGGTTTACACTGCATTGCATGTCGGCTTCTGAGACAGCGTTGAGGGCACAGTCATCAGCGAACAGCAGGTCTCTGATGATGTCTGTCATAACCTTGGTTTTTGCCTGGAGCCTCCGAAGGTTGAACAGCTTGCCATCTGTGCGGTACTTCAGGTTGACACCAACATCCTCGTCTCTGAAGGCCTCTGTCAGCATGGCGGAAAACATGAGGCTAAACAGTGTTGGTGCCAGGACGCAGCCCTGCTTGACCCCGTTTGTGACTGGGAAAATGATCAGAAAACTCCCCGCTGTCCTGGACTCTGGCCTGCATGCCCTCATGGAATTGTTGCACCAAGACGATGAATTTCCTTGGGCAACCGTACTTGGCCATGATCTTCCACAGACCCTCTCTGCCAACAGTGTCAAAAGCCTTGGTCAGGTCGACATAGGTGGAGAACAGGCCGGAATTCTGCTCCTGACATTTCTCTTGCAGCTGCCTGGCAGCGAACACCATGTCGATGGTTCCTCGCTCTTTTCGGAATCCACACTGACTTTCAGGCAGGAGTCCTTGGTCAAGGTGGACTGTGAGGCTGTTGAGGAGGATTCTGGCAAGAATATTTCCTGCGATAGAAAGCAGGGAATATGCCTCTGTGGTTATCATAAGCCTGTCTACGTCCTTTTCGCTTATATAGATGTATGATGGTGGCATCTTTGAAGTCCTGCGGGATCGTCTCTTGCTGCCATTTTAAGAGAAATAGCTGGTGGAGCCTTTCAGTCAGGGCTGTTCCTCCCTCCTTGTAGACCTCAGCTTGTATGGCGTCAGAACCAGGTGCTTTGCCACTGGAGAGAAGATAGATTGTGTTCTGGGTCTCGAGCAAGGTTGGGGGGTCATCCAGTGCTTTGTTTGTGGGCACTTGGGGTAGACGATTGATGGCTTCGTCGTTGATTGTCGAAGGGCGATTTAGGACGTCATTGAAATGTTCGACCCATCACTCCAAGATCTTCTCTTTGTCTGTGATGAAAGTGTTACCGTCTGCGCTGAGGAGGGGGTTTGATCCTGAGGGCGTTGGGCCATATACTTCTTTCAAGGCGTCGTAGAAGTTTTTATAGTCACGCCTGTCTGCATAGCCTTTAATCTCTGGTGAGAGCTGCGAGACAACTTCCGGATTAATATTAATAGTATTAACAGCCAAAAAATGACAAAACCAAATAAAATATAACCAGACGAGCATAGAGGGAATTCATTTTGAAGATCAGTTCCTTGATAACTTTAATTTCCTTAATTTACATTTGTATGTTGTATATTTCTCCAGTGCTTGATTGTTTTTGTCTTTTAATGACAGCAGAGAAATTTAGGTTCCGCCATTTTGAACAACCGGAAGTAGACCACTTTCATGTAGAAATAATGATAATCACAATAATTTTCACAACATTATAAAATTATTTTATAAAACAGTTTATTCATTATGAAATTTACAACAACAAAAAATTACTTTTTAACAAGATTAATTAATTAATAATTAATATTAGCAAGTTATGTTAGAAAACCTTAAACCCTTAAGTTACCAATTTTTTAATAACATTAGCATATAACGGAATAATAACAACTCTGTAGGTACACACAATTTTAGTTTAATTTAAAATACTACATTAACATTTTAAGTGAAATTGTATTAGTATTATCAAGTACTGTTTTCCCACAAAATATGTTTTTAAAGTTGTATGATTAAATAATTTTTTTAAAAAATGCTTTACTCATATTTAGTATTCAACTTTTATTTGGTCTGATTACTGCAATTCGTGCTATACGAATTTAAAAAAAAATTGTCTGTAGCCCTCCTCTTTTAGTAATTGAGCCCTCCATTCCTACGACAACTGAAGAACACTCAAAAAGTGGGTTGGATGAGCTAAAGTAACATAATTTCACTTTTTTTTAATTCAGAGATAGCTAAGTTGTATAAACGTTTTTAAATGGAAATAAATGTTCCACTAGATTGCAATGAATTTCCATACAAATTTTCAAGTCCACTGCTTACAAAAATGAAAATTCTCCTCATTTTTTTTAATGTTTAGGTATCTCTTGCTCAAAATTGAGTAGTATAATTGAAAGTTGAGTAAAATTGAAACATGCTGTCGTCATATCAGTCAAGGCCACTGATACTTGTGCCAGTGCCTATTCTTTCTGAAATACAATGATTGCATATTTTTTAAAACTTCTATAACAAATTGTTTAAAATAAATATTTAAAATAAGCATAGCTATGTGAATTTATATTTTACAGGCACAAATTATTTTTGAAATGTGGGCTAGTGTTGCTAAGATTGTCACGATGGTGGGAAATTTTCCACACAATATTGGAAACATTTTTTCACTTTGAAATTTTCATACAGGGTAACAACAATTTAATAATCTGTTGGTTAAAGTTTAGCAGAGTAAAAGTTTATTTTAGTAAATGTAGGATGTAATGTGATGATGTTTTTTTTTAAAGTTTGGGGTAACTCAATCAATAACACTCTAGCAAACAAGCCTATTAAGGCATCGAGGGAAAGTAACAATTGCTATTGAAGCTGATAGTAGCCTTATCCATTAAAAATATATATTATAAATTAATTCACCTCATGTAGAATTTTAAAATTGTATACTAAAAAGCACTGCATTAAGTATACCAACATTTTTGGATATAATTATTTTCGTTTATTTGTCACCTTATAAATGAAATCTTTGCAATTACCTTAATAGAATGCTAAATAATGTAAGTAATTAAAATATAAGCATTTAATAATTTTTAATGAAAAAATAAACAGCCCCATAATTATGTGGACACTACAGTATGTTTCATTCTTATTATTCCTGATATGATATATTAGCACTGATGGTCACATGTTCAATCTCAGGAGGCTTAAAGCAAAAACAAAGGTCAAGTCAGCGTTATCCTGGACCTTCATTTTGCTGATGACTGTGCTCTTAACGCTGGCTCAGAAGCAGATATAGTGTCCATTGCGAGCTCAAACTATTGACTCACTATCAGTACACAAAGACAACAGAAGTTATGTACCAGCTTGATTCACAATAACCATAAACTGAGCCTTATATAATTATTAATGTCAAAAAAATCAACGCATTGAGTCGCCTTTTCTACTTGTCAGCACATTGTCTCAGAATGCCAACATTGATGTTGAGGTGAGCGTGCTGGTCTAAAAAACCAGTTAAGAATTTGACAGGCTGTATGACTTTGTAATGAAACAGAATTGGAATCAGCATTCAAACTAAATTTTAGTTATACAGATCTTTAGTGCTCCCTACTTTACTATAATCATGTGAAAAGTGTAACACGTACAAAGGCCATGGGAGGTTGATGAATCGCTTTCACACCAAAAACCGGAGGACAATTCTCAACATATTATGGCAGTAAAATGTTCCAGACATCCAGAAATATGTGTTACATTATTAAAGTATTATATCTATTTACTAAATTATTCAGGCCCTCTCAGTGATATCCATCTACAGTATCAAACGGCCACCAGATAGATTCTGGTGTCACAGCGCCACTTTTTGAAGTCATCTCTTGTTTATTCATTTTCCTCCTGTATGAGGTTTTAATGCTGTTCCATTTTTCTTTTACTTTTGCTTCTGAAATAAAAAGAAAAACATACATAGGTAAGAAAAATATTTGTATTTTAAAATTATTACACATTTTGCTAGATTAATTTTTATAAAGGATATTGATATAATAAATTACTAATAAATATGAGTAAGTAAATGAACACTTTTGGAGACTTTTGAGTACGCTCCTGGAATGGTCACTGGCAACTTTTGTTTGCTAATTTTAACACTTATGGGGCGCCGGGGGTCCATAATATGATTTTTGTGTTATATGAGCGATATAAAAATTAGATTATGCGTTAGCTGTTGTGTTGTTCGTCCGTCGTTGTCGACGATGACCACTCGAATCATATTTGCTGGGCCACCACATGTGTCCTCTGGTGACTTATTAACCCCATTCTGGCACGAAAAAGGCGTTAGCTACTTAGTAAATGAATGGATCTTAACCAAACTTTGTATATAAAAACATGGTAGCCAATATTAAAATAACAAAGGTCACTGAGCATCTAATGTCCCATTATTCAGGGCTGTGAGCCACAAATGTCTTTTTTTTAAAAGAATATTTTTTTAGATATTATTAGCCATTATATTTTTAACGATGTGGAGAAATATATCCATGATGAAACTGAATTAAAATGAACAGCATGTGGAAATTTACATATTAAATTGGGTGGGCCGGGGGCCCAAACTGTCTTATTTTATTTTTTTTTGTATGCTCTAAGATATTATTTCCCACTCACTTTTTTACGATCTTGAGAAATATATCCATAAGGAAACTGAATTTAAATGAACAGGTTTTCAAAATGTACACCTGGAACCGAATGGGCCGGGTCCCTGTAATGTATTTTTCATTGCATTAGCTATATAAAAAAATTCGTGTTAGATAATGAGAAAAAAACTGGATTTTGATCAAACTTGGTTTACAAAATCTTAAGAGCCCATATTAAATTAATATAGGACACTGAAATCTTAATGTCAATTTCCTCGGGGCTGGGGGCCCTAAATGTGATTTTTTCTAAACTTTTAATATTGTATTCCCCATTCAATTTTATACGATATTGAGAAATATAGATAAACTAGACGCCACGCGGCGTAGCATACGCCGCAGACTTGTTCATGGAGACTGCAAATAAAGGGGAGACAGAACTGACAAAAACTACAGCACGAAGAAATCAAAACAACGCGAGTGATCGTCGGTTGGAGGGGGGAGAGGGAACTGCCAAATCATTAATGGTTTCGAGACATTTGCAGGCAAAATTCGGTACACCCCTAACTTCTATGAAGTCAGCTATAATACGATAATCGGTTTAAAATCGGAGTTACATAATCGATAATCGGTTTTCCAGAACAAAAAAACAAATACCCCCCCCCCAAAAAAAAACAAGCAATAAACAACCCTAATTATGCCTAACCCTCGTTAGGGTCGGCCAATCAAAGTTTATGTTTAAGGGTTGGTAGTATCAAATGGGAGGCGGGTAACAACAATCTCAGTGTGCATGTCTTCACGTTTACTCGCTGTTTTATTTACTTAGTGCTGCTTTTTGTGTCTATACTCTCACCCCCCCAACAGTTTTATGCACTGTCTATAATGAGCAAGTCTGCGGCTTATGCTACGCCGCGAGACTCTCCAGTGTTCCTTCTTTTCATTCACTCACAGTCGTTTGCCCACACCCACTACATTTCTTCTTCTGTGTTTTTCAGTAAGGCTTTACCCGTCACTAAATCATTAGCGGCGTATGCTAGGCCGCGGGTTTCCTAGTGTTGGCAATAAAGAGGTAAAAGAACTGACACAAACATACTTTTTTATAAATAATTAAAAAAGCACAATGTTTTCGCTGGGACTAGAACACAGGACCTTCCCCGTATAAGTCGGACGTGATAACCAGTACACTACGAATCTCACGTTTCCTGTAAAGGAACAATGCAAGTGAAATGCAAGGACCATTGTTGGTCTCGATACATTGGTCGATCCCAGCGAGGTTCATTCGTCATGCGTGGTTGCACATACTTGCGTGGTGTTAAAATTAAACTAATTTATTCATAGAGAATTTGATTTTCGCTAAATTATAGTGAGTGATGCAATATTCGAAGGAAATTTGATAGTGAGAACTGTCCTTTATATACACATTATATCAGTCTAGTTAAGGTATACTATTGGTTTATCCATATCAGCGTTAAAAGACAAGGACTTCATTATTTTTATGGATCCTGTTCCCATTTTCAGATTTTAAGCAATTTACAATCATTTTTGTTAGAAGTGTCACAACAGCTGCTTAAGATCATTTGAAAACTTATGCTGTAAAACTATCAAGTCACGTGAAAAAAATAAAAAAAAACAATTGGTTGCCACAATTAAACTAATTTATTCATAGAAAATTGGGCATTCGCCAAAAATATAGTGAGTGATGGAATATTAGATGGGAATTTGATGGAAATTTGATAGTGAGAACCAGTGGCTTAACTAGGGGCGGGTTGGGGGCCACCCCAGTTGACACTTTTCAGAGGATGACACACCAGCCTAAAATTTTAATGTTTACGATTTTATGTCAGAAAAAAAAAGAAGAGAAATGTTTTCACCGAGAAAGAAATTAAGAGATACAATGAAATACGTTAAACGGTGAAAGTTATATTTAAAAAAATACGAGTTAAATGAAACAGTCCCAACACACAAACAACATTAAAACAAATTAGGAAAATAATTGAAAGAAACAGTCGCAGCAGAGAGATAATTAAAAAAGGCGGGAAATGAAAGAGGCAATTTCTTATGTTTTAAACGATATCAAATCATTTGGGCTTGGACACACCGACAGCATATTTTGTTTATATAAAATAAACACACACACAAACACACAAATATATTTATATAAAGTTCTTTTTTTAAATATATATTTATATATATATATATATATATATATATATATATATATATATTCACTCAATGCTCTAAACACGTCAAAGCTATTTAAAAATAGAATTGATTTGTTAGCTAGTATTAAAGTTATAAATCTAAACAATTAGCATCGATTTATTAAATTACTAGCGTATCACCCGTACAAAATGACAGAAGATTTCAGCTGAAATCTATATATTTTATAAAAAATGCACTTTTTTTAGGGTGCCTACGCGCCGACCTTTTTTGTAGCCCAACTAACTTGTCCTGGTTTGATAAATACGAAATATTAAACTTTCTGAAATGTACACAAAGTATTTTATAACTAGATTGTGCTGCGGCGCCGTGGCGCCTGCGGCGCCCACTATTTTAGGCCGCCTACGGCGCCCACCTTTTTCAAAACCCCAACTAACTTGTCCTTGTATGATAAATACGTAATATTAAACTTCCTGAAATGTAAACAAAGTATTTTATAAATAGGGTTGTAGGGCGCCTAAGGCGCCCACGTCTTTTGTGTGAAAAGTAAAAGTACTGTATACTTGTCTTATTAGTGTCACGGACAGGACAGACGGGACGTGCAGTTAAAACATCGTTTGGGGATTAGCACTGTAAAATGTGTGTTATATAATAAATAATTTGTGTACATTTCAGGAATATTTTGTATTTAACATACACTAATTTTAGAAAGCAGCGCACCAAATTACTGCACAAAAAAATAACTATTTGAGTCAATCAGCACTGTTTACAACACACAATTTTTTTAAAAAAAGAGTGATATCCCTTAGCGTTAGGCATCAGCGTTAATTGAGCGTAAATATATATATAACTAGTTTATGCTGCTGCGTCGTGGCGCCTGTGGCGCCCCCCTTTTGTAAAGGGCGCCTAAGGCGCCCACCTTTTTCAAAAGCCCAACTAACTTGTCCTTGTATGATAAATACGTAATATTAAAATTTCTTAAATGTACACAAAGTATTTTATAATAGTTTTTACATTTTATGTCAAAAGCGAAAGTAACTTATCCTTATATGATAAATACGAAATATTCCTGAAAGGTACACAAAGTATGTATATAATATAGGTTTGTACTGCGGCGCCATCTTTTATTAGAAGCGCCTACGGCGCCCACTTTTTTCAAAAGCCTAACAAACTTGTCCTTGTATGAAAGATAACTAATATTAAACTACCTTAAATGTACACAAATTATTTTAAAAATAAAGGTCGGTCAAAAGCCCAAGTAACTTATCCTTGTATGATAAACACGAAATATTCCTGAAAATTAAACAAAGCATTTACATAATAATTTTTACAGTGCTAATCACCACACGATTTTTAAACTAATTTTAGAAAGCAGCGCACCAAATTACTGCACAAAAAATAACTATTTCAGTCAATCAGCACTGCTTACAACGCAAAATTTAAAAAAAAGTAGAGTGATGTCCCTCAGCGTTAGGCATCAGCGATAATTGAGCGTAAATATAATATATATATATATATATATATATATATATATATATAATAAAGATATATATATATATACATTATCATAATATGATAACAGGGGTTGTTATTTTATTTTATAATTAGCAGACCCGTCGTGCGTTGCAACGATCTCATTAAAAAGGAATATATATAGATAAAAATAAATTACATTAAGGGTCACCAGGCCCATCAGTTTAAAATATGAAGTTCGAAAATCTGTTCATTTCAATCAATTTCATAACAAAAATATAAATATATGTATCTATATTTCTCAATATCGTGTAAAATTGAATGGGGGATACAATATTAAAAATTTAGTAAAAACACATTTAGGGCCCCTAGCCCCGATGAAATGGACATTATGAGATCAGTGCCCTATCGAAATTTAATATAGGCTTTTAAGTTTTTATATACCGCGTTTGGTCTAAATCCATTTATTTTCTCATTATCTAACACCTAAACTAATTTATATATATATGTAGATATAAGGAAAACTACATTAAGGGGCTCCCAGGCCCGTTCAATTCAAGATGTACATTTTGAAAACATGTTCATTTAAATTCATTTTAATCATGGATATATTTCTCAAGATCGTTAAAAATTGAGTGGGAAATAATATCTTAGAATATATACAAAAAAAAGACATTTGGGGCCCCCGGCCCATTCGATGTAAGATGTAAATTTCAAAATGCTGTTCATTTTAATTCAGTCTCATCATTGATATATTTCTTAAGATCGTTAAAATAGAATGGGAAGTAATATCTCAAACACATACGAAAAAATACATTTAGGGCCCCCGGCCCTGAACAATTAAAAATTAGAAGTGCAGTGCCCTTTGTTATTTTAATATGGGCTACCAAGTTTTTATATACCAAGTTTGGTTAAGATCCATTCATTTACTCAGTCTTAACGCATAAACTCATTTTTATTTAGCTCATAAAAGCAAAAAACGACATTAAGGGCCCCAGGGCCCATTTAGTGCAATATGTCAAGTTCAAAACGCCTGTTAATTTCAATCAATTTCATTGTGGATATATTTATCTATATTTTTCAAGATCTTTAATAATTGAATGGGGAATAAAATATTAAACGATTATGAAATAAGACATTTTGGGCCCCCAGTCCCGAAGAAATGGACATTAGGAAATTAGTCCCTTTAGTATTTCTATATTGGCTACCAAGTTGTTATATACAAAGTTTGGTTAAGATCCATCAATTTACCTAATAGATAACGCTTAAACTAATTTTTATACAGCTGATATATTTATGAAAATAAATCATTTTATGGGCCCCCGGCGCCCCATGAGAGTTAAATTTTGAAAAAAAAGTAGCCAGTGACCATCCCAGGAGCGTACTCAAAAGTCTCCAAAAGTTTCATGGCGATCGGATGAATGGTTTAGTCAGCTATACAAAGACATGCATACATACATACATACATACTTTGATTTTTATATATATAGATATAAGATTAGAAAAAACAACATTAAGGGCCCCCGGGCCCAATCGGTGCAAAAAATTAACTTTAAAATACCTGTTCATTTCAATCTGGATCATGATAGATATATTAGTCAATGCTTTTCAAGATCGTGTAAATCATACCGGGAATAAAGTATTTAACGCTTACGAAAAAAAAAGATTTGGGCCCCCGGCCCCGAAGGAACGGACATTAGGTGTTCAATGCCATATGGTACTTTAATGTTGGCTATCAAGTTGTTATGTACCAAGTTTGGTCAAGATCCATTCATTTTCCAAGCAGCTAAGCCCTAAACTAATTTTTATATAGCTCATATAAGAAATAATTCTCATTATGGGCCCCCGGCGCCCCATGAGTGTTAAATTTTGAAATAAAAGTAGCCTATTTCCATCCCCGGAGCGTACTGAAAAGTCTTCAAAAGTTTTATGACGACCGAATGAATGGTATAGTCAGCTAATGGGAATAAAGTATTTAACGCTTACCAAAAAAAAAGATTTTGGGCCCCCGGCCCCGAAGTAACGGACATAAGGTGTTTAATGCCATATGGTACTTTAATGTTGGCTATAAAGTTGTTATGTACCACGTTTGGTCAAGATCCATTCATTTTCCAAGCAGCTAAGTCCTAAACTAATTTTTATA
The DNA here is from genome assembly GCA_944989445.1 of Ampullaceana balthica. Classification (NCBI taxonomy): domain Eukaryota; kingdom Metazoa; phylum Mollusca; class Gastropoda; family Lymnaeidae; genus Ampullaceana; species Ampullaceana balthica. The sequence continues at coordinate 452,337 of CALYLW010000258.1, forward strand.
TAGCTCATATGAGAAAAATTCTCATTATGGGCCCCCGGCGCCCCATGAGTGTTAAATTTTGAAAAAAAGTAGCCTATTTCCATCCCCGGAGCGTACTCAAAAGTCTCCAAAAGTTTCATGGCGACCGAATGAATGGTATAGTCAGCTGACCGGAATAAAATATTTAACGCTTACAAAAATAAAGATTTTGGGCCCCCGGCCCCGAAGGAACGGACATTAGGAGTTCAATGACATATGATACTTTAATATAGGCTATCAAGTTGTTATGTACCAAGTTTGGTCAAGATCCATTCATTTTCCAAGCAGCTAAGTCCTAAACTAATTTTTATATAGCTCATATAAGAAAAAATTCTCATTATGGTCCCCCGGCGCCCCATGAGTGTTAAATTTTGAAAAAAATTAGCCGATTTCCATCCCCGGAGCGTACTCAAAAGTCTCCAAAAGTTTCATGGCGACCGAATGAATGGTATAGTCAGCTAACGGGAATAAAGTATTTAACGCTTACAAAAATAAAGATTTTGGGCCCCAGCCCCGAAGGAACGGACATTGGGAGTTCAATGCCATATGATACTTTAATATAGGCTATCAAGTTGTTATGTACCAAGTTTGGTCAAGATCTATTCATTTTCCAAGCAGCTAAGCCCTAAACTAATTTTTATATAGCTCATATAAGAAAAAATTCTCATTATGGGCCCCCGGCGCCCCATGAGTGTTAAATTTTGAAAAAAAAAGTAGCCTATTTCCATCCCTGGAGCGTACTCAAAAGTCTCCAAAAGTTTCATGGCGATCGGATGAATGGTTTAGTCAGCTATAACAGACATGCATACATACATACATACATACATACATACTTTGATTTTTATATATATTATTATAGATTAACCATCATCAAATCCTCTTTTTAAATCCTTTATATTAACTCGTGGTGTCTGCGGCGGACCTTGCTTGCTTGCTTGCTTGCTTGCTTGTCGCCAAAACTTTTGATCGATTTTTAACCCACTTGCACGCAAGATAGCGAGCTGAAATTTTGCAGGCAGTTTCGTACCGATGATCAAAAACAATGTATCAAAATTTCAGATCGATCGCATGTACCGTAATTAAATTATTGATTTTTTAGATTATTTTTTTATTCCTATGTATCATGCTATTTTTTGAGATAGAGCGTCGCGGTGCGTATTATATTGAACAACCTTTCTGTCGCGCAATAAGGTGCGTATTTTATTGACAGCTCTTTTTATAAACATATTCCTGATCGGTGCGTATTATATTAAACATGTTTTACGACACAACTTCAATTTTGTATTTCTGGATGGTCTGGCGCTGCGTATTATAATGAACATTCTTTTAGTTACTTCTCGTACATAAAGGATTTATAATCAAAAACTTGGTTTTTTTACGGGTTTTTCTTATTAAATCCTTTATATTAACTCGTGGTGTCTGCGGCGGACCTTGCTTGCTTGCTTGATTGCTTGCTTGTCGCCAAAATTTTGATCGATTTTAAACCCACTTGCTCGCAAGATAGCGAGCTGAAATTTTGCAGGCAGTTTTGTACCGATGATAAAAACAATGTATCAAAATTTCAGATCGATCGCATGTACCGTAATTAAATTATTGATTTTTTAGATTATTTTTTTTATTCCTATGTATCATGCTATTTTTTGAGATAGAGCGTCGCGGTGCGTATTATATTGAACAACCTTTCTGTCGCGCAATAAGGTGCGTATTTTATTGACAGCTCTTTTTATAAACATATTCCTGATCGGTGCGTATTATATTAAACATGTTTTACGACACAACTTCAATTTTGTATTTCTGGATGGTCTGGCGCTGCGTATTATAATGAACATTCTTTTAGTTACTTCTCGTACATAAAGGATTTATAGTCAAAAACTTGTTTTTTTTACGGGTTTTTCTTATTAAATCCTTTATATTAACTCGTGGTGTCTGCGGCCGACCTTGCTTGCTTGCTTGCTTGTCGCCAAAACTTTTGATCGATTTTTAACCCACTTGCTCGCAGATAGCGAGCTGAAATTTTGCAGGCAGTTTCGTACCGATGATAAAAACAATGTATCAAAATTTCAGATCGATCGCATGTACCGTAATTAAATTATTGATTTTTTAGATTATTTTATTTATTCCTATGTATCATGCTATTTTTTGAGATAGAGCGTCGCGGTGCGTATTATATTGAACAACCTTTCTGTCGCGCAATAAGGTACGTATTTTACTGACAACACTTTTTATAAACCTATTCCTGATCGGTGCGCATTATATTAAACACGTTTTACGACACAACTGCAATTTTGTATTTTTGGATGGTCTTGCGCTGCGTGTTATAATGAACATTCTTTTAGTTACGTCTCATACGTAAAGGATTTATAGTCAAAAACTTGGTTTTTTACGGGTTGTTTTTATTAAATCCTTTATATTAATTTCACTGCCGTCTCTTCAGATCAATTGAACGTTCCGAAATAAATATAATGCATTTTAATTTATCTATATAAAATATATGTAGCGGTCGCTATAGTTTACATTTTACGGGTCACTTGACTTCAGGCCAGCCACGGTGAACACACCTCGTGTTTAAACCAGGTAAACCACATGAAGTTGAGCGAACGCGTTGACGCCACCCGCCCCTGTCCACTCCCCTTTATCCCTTCCCCCATGTTAAAAGCCAAGGAATATAATTTCGGTTTCAGTCTGTAAATGTGTGTCGCGTTTGCACATAATCAATACTCTTAGTTATGTCTCATATATTAGGGATTTATAGTCAAACACTTTGTTTTTACGGGGTTGTTTTATTTTAAATCCCTTATATTAACTGCACCGCCGTCTCTGTCTTGGGCCCGCCCGCGGAAAAACAGAAGTAAAAAATGACCCATTTTCCGTAAAGCCATCGAGCTAAAATTTGGCACACGGCTCCATGTCACCTAACAATGCATCGTTTCGAAATTTCAGATCGGTCAAACGTACCGTAAGTAAATTAATGCATTTTTAGTTTATCTATATAAACTATATAACGCTGTTGCTATTGTTTACATTTTAAGGGTCACTTGACTTTAGGCCAGCCACAGTGAACACATCTCGTGTTTAAACCAGGTAAACCACATGGAGTTGAGCTAACGCGTTGACGCCATCCGTCCATGTCCACACCCCCTCCCCCCTTCGACCAGTTTTAAAGCAAAGTGAGATAATTTCGGTTTCAGTCTGTAAATGTTTGTAACTTTTGAACATAATCAATACTTTTAGTTATGTCTCATATATAAGGGATTTATAGTCAAAAACGTTGTTTTTATAGGGTTGTTTTATTACATTGATCCCTTTTCAGAATTAAAATATGAGCGAAAACAATGACGTCATATAATATTTTTTTACAGTGCATCTTTAATTTGAACACCTTTTGGTGCATTGGTGCAGTAATTTGGTTTTCTCTGCTTTCTAAAATTAGTAGCGTCACGGACAGACATAGCAAATTATATTGTTTAATGTTATATCACTTTGTTCACATGACACGAATAACTTTTCTACATTCTATTACAATGTTGAGTAGGTGTCTCAACACAACGCAATGCAAGTATGGATCGATATCATCAGTATTATAACTGATGTCAATAAGTAGTTATCTGTTGAACAGAAAATAGACACAGATTTGAAAAAGTATAGTCAGGGAATGTTTTTTTCTTTAGGAAAAGTCGCTGTAATCTAAGTTAATCTTTTATCTAAAAATAGCTGTAATATATATGCAATGGTTTTTGTGGTTTCTTATCTTATCTATACAGACGCTCCTTATATGCAGAAGAAAATTGCGTCCACAGACCATGAAATATGATATGTTGGCAAGTGATGCAGCGTTCACAAACCACGGATTTGTGAGTTCAACGCATTACCCAGCCGCCGAACTGGGTACCAATTCGGAGCTGGGTGACTCAAGGACGTCCAAGGCCCCGGGAACAAATCCTTGACTTCACATGGATTGGAATCCGTGACCATCGGTACGCAAGTCGAGTGCGCTGCCACTCGACCACTGCTTTTTAATATTAATTTTATTAATTTATGAAATTAAACAGTATATATAATAGTAACTTGATAAAGATTGGTCATCGCATGTGCTGTGTTCAGCTGTAACAATGTAAACCATTTAATTAATTTTTACGTTGAATTCAGCCTTTTTAAATCCCCTATATTAACGTCACCGCCGTCTCTCTCTCTGTCTTAGGTTCGTGCAAGTTGGTCAGGTTGAAAAACAAAAGTAAAAAAAAATGACACACTTCCCGTATTGTGATCGAGCTGAAATGTTGCACATACACGTATGTCCCCTGTCAATGCATCATATGAAAATTTCAGATCGATCGCAATTACTGATATTATTTTAAAAGCATTTTTAGTTTATCTCAAAATAACATATGTATATCAATTTTACAGTTTGTTTATTTGTTGTCTTCTACGTGCCAGTTGAGTTCACGCGTTCACGTCACCCATAGATGTCCACAGCCACTCACCATTCCTCCGATTTTAAAGCCAGGGGAGATCATTCGGCTGCAGTCTGTAAATATTTGTCGCGTTTGAAAATAATTAATACGTTTAGTTATGTCTCATATATAAGGGATTTATAGTAAAAAAAATAAATTTTACGGCGTTGTTTAATTTCTTGTCATATTGAGTTACAAACAATTTTTATTTGGCATTCCATTTTTATGAGGATATTAACATGTTACTATATATATATATGTTTTTTTTTAAACATAGTAAAAACGTAATAGTTGTATTAAAGCTTTAATTAAATAATTTATTTAGGACATTACTATTTTTTTACAGACATTAAAAAATAAAAGTTTATGTTTGAAATAAATTTTAATTTTAAATATGGATTGTTAGTTTTACAAATAGCGTGTCATTTGATAGGCGTGATTAAATTATACAGGAATTATTTGTGGATTAAAATTTTTAAAACACATTTATTCTTAAGACATATAACTATTAATGCATTATTTATTTGGAGTTAACGTAATTATACAAGGTATTATTTAAATTGAAATGATTTACATTCACCTTAAGATAAAAAAAAGATGTAATGCTTGTTTATGTAGTCTATTGAGATTGATCTCATTTGTATTGTTCCTGAACCAAACCGTTGGAATATTACTTTTTAAAAGCATGGGGCTCATCCATTTCACGACTACAAGGACTGTGATATATTCTTAATAACCAATGATAAAGACACTCACGATCTAACATACAGACTGTCATCCCTTTTAATGATGTTAACACACAATATATAACAAACGGAGCCCGATCTTTTTCTTATGTGTTTACCAAATACTGATAATTTTTTTTTAAATATGTATATATTTTTTTAATGTTTCTGATCGTTAAATTCAGACATTGAGAATTCGTCCAGCAATTACTACGATGAATACACTACATGATCGATAGACCGTACGCCCTACTACACAGCAAACTACACCAGATTTCACTAAATTAAGGCCCGTGGGATTGATTGGGTATTTGAATTTAATTTATTAACCGAATGGAATACGACACACTGTGATTAAAATTACTTAATTTATAAACACACACACATCTCAAGGTTTTAGCTTATACAAAGCTATCTGATTATACCTGTTTTTTTAAATTTGAAATGTTGGTAACAAGGTGATTGAAGTTAAATTAATAATATAAGGTGATTATCAATTACATCATCTGTTGTCCCTAAAAATGATGAAATAACTTGATAGAAACACGGCAGGAGAAAATAGAAGATTTTACAGTGTCAACTTTTACAACTGTTAGTGCGACAATTATTTAGAAGTCTACATCGATATTCCATAAAATATAATTTTATTTAAAAAGTCATTCTTCACGCTCTATTAAGGTGGCAACATAATTTTTTTATATTCCAGACCCTGTTTAGTTGTTACGTTCATGCTGTTCCAGTTGAGCCAGTGTGTGCGCTTACTAGTTTGCTTATACATTACAGGTTAAAAGAAAATGCAAACAAAAAACGTAAATATTTTTACTAACGTGCTGAATTGGAACAATCAGGGCAAGAGAAAAAGAGGTTGACCCAAAATGACCTGGAGTAGGGAACGAGGCAGACACCAAAAAGAGTGTGCACAGCTAGGGGCAGTTGGAGAGATGCCTGGAGAGCCTTTGTTTGTGTCCTATGCCCCAAATGTGACGAACGGAGATGCTTATGGTGATGATGAGTTGCGAAAGAGAATTTAAGAATGATACTAAAATAATTTTAAAAAGGACAATTTAAAGAGAAAAAAACCCACTTAATAATTGCCCATGGTGATGATGTAAAAATTAATTATGTATATTTTACTTTTAGCTCATTGTGACGCAAAAACCTATAGTAGGTTGATAAGAGGTAAGTAAACCTTATATAGTCCAATTTACACTAGCAACCTTTATTGAATGTATTTATCTCACAGATACTATCTATATCATAATTTTATCATTCGGTTTGTACATAAACAAAGTCAATTCAACGTGGTCACTTAATAATTTAGTACAGGCTCAGGTGACAGCTACTTACTGTGACTCAGAATGGATCATTTGAACATTCTATGGATGGTACCTTTTCTGATACTTTTTTCAAAGTTCCAAAACAGGTGAAAATAAGAGTCCATGAAAAAAAACCCAATAATTAATGCATATATTTTATATAAATATAATATATTTATATTACAAAAGCATTTTTTGTTGTTGTGTGAATTATTTCATTTATTTACTAAAATATATTTATTTCCGACAAAAGAATCTACATTGGGTGATTATTATAAATTTTAACTTTCACGAAACAGTCTTTTTTTATACAATACAGCCAGATGTAAGATTTGTACATACTGAGTACAAAATAATTTAGAACTGTTATACAAATGAACTATAATAAATGCTATGTGATCATATTGGAAATGCGTTTGCAAGTTACCGTCTTTGTGTTGTATAATTCATCATAAGTTTTTGTAGCGTATGTATATATATCCTTCATTTAGCAATATTGTATAGTCTCATATTTATAACTTTTTAGTCACTAATTCAGCATAAATTTTAACTGAAATGTAGATTCGAGTAGTTTCACTAGTCAGTTTTGCTTCATCCTAACCTTTCTTGAAAACCTGATCTGATTTAATTGTATTTCGATCATGGGCTCTAAATGAATCACAATTATGTTTATCATGAGTTCTCAATTATCCAATCTCAAACAGACATATGGTTGCTTAGACTCCTGCGTCCCCGGGTTCCCTGGAAGGTTCCAATCACCGATTTCCGGTATGTTAACTTGGACAGACGAACATTTGTGTTCACACATGGCAAAATTCAACTGAGGCATGTGCTAACATCATATCAGAGATGGCTTCCCAATTAACAGGTCTCAAACACATTCCCGCGCTGACTGTTCTCAACACATAACCCAACTGTTTACCCCTTAAACACACAATTAAAAAACTTCAGCACTCATCTACAGACATCCCCACTCACACGCATAGATCTGTCTCGCGCACGTTAATCTGTATACTTAAACACGGATATTTTGAAAGAACGTTCAAAAGAAAGTTGCAGACTCCACTATCTGTTTAGATTTGATTTTCTGACAATCTTCCAGATAATGTTGACTTCATCTGGACTCAAATATTGAATTTTGGCTTGGTACTTAAAGTATAAAAACGTTTATTGGAATAACTACTTACTGACTCACGGAATTAGTTACTGACCTACTCATATAACTGTTTTCTAATCTACTCTAAAAACTGTTTACACACCTACTAATAAAACTATAAAATGGCCACTACATGTATGCACTCACTGGACAAGTCAATTGTCTGTCTCGCTAACAAATTCATTGGACTAGTAACAGAGCTGCATTAGTCAAATGACAGAGCTACTCTAGTCAAGTGACAGAGCTACAGTAGTCAGGTGACAGAGCTACAGTAGTCAAGTGACTGAGTTGAAACTGTGTGATGTCAGGGACCATCTGGTTTTCCCTACCCAGTATGCTCGACCATGAACAGAGGGGTAAGACTGGAAAAGGTTATGAAATGGTAAGGGAGTTTAAAAATTTTAATTAAAAAAACTATGTGGAAGAAAATTTTCTTAGCACGAAGAAAACGACTCGAGAAATACGAGTGTATTGAAAAAAAATTAAACGGGACACGAAGGGGAGAGATAAAAGTCAAAACTTGCTTGCAACAGTAACTGTGGAGGTTATCCGTAGTTTCAGGGAACGATTTGTTGGCGCAAATCTTGACAACAGGTGCACACTACGGCTGAGCGTCTTTAGTTTCCCGTTGTGGTGCGCAGTTTGGCCGTCTATTTCACTACGTCTAACGTGTTTGAAGAATAAAAATGTGATCCGTTTTCTGAAACTAAATTATTAGTCCCAACAACAACAAAAAATATAATAATGCTTTCCTATGATTTTCTTTGCTGACCCAGCAGAGGCACTATCGCCGGGGTTCCCAACCTGTTGGTCGTGACCCCAAAGGGGTCGCAAAGGGTTTTCTGGGGCTCACCAACATAAAAAATAGTATAATTTAATCTTGCACTGCTTAATTCATACGCGTGCATATAAATACATTTAACACGAATGCTGATTAGATAAGTTATAAGATGATTAGTATACATAGCTATAAGTATAGTCTTTATCTTCAACAGTTAGCACTCGAAAACAATATTCAACTAGTAATTTATATCACGTGCTCATCAAAGTATGCTTTGTGATTGGTCGCACACTTTACCTAATGCCCAGATACATACTAAAGTTTTCACCATTGTTTTCTTTTCAAGTTGATGAATGGAAAGACGTAAGCTCGTGTGCCCAACAGTGAACTATATATATATATATATATTTATTCGGATGATATCAAAGAAGAGTCCCATTTTGGAGTGGACTTGAAGCTACTACAAAAAGTGAATATATTATGGAGAAGATAAATACGTTATTTTGAGAGAGGGGGTGGGAGAAGGTAAAAGTATGGTCACCGATCGCAGGACCTAGCTCAGAGTGGCACGTAAAATGTAAACAAAAGCACGCCAGTACTTCGATGGGTCGCGTCAACGCGTGACTGAATAATAACTTGAAAAAAAAACAATAACAAACAGTGAATTTGAATTACAAACTTATACAAGGATAAACTAAAAATGCATTAATTTAATTACGGTACGTTCGATCGATCTGAAATTTTAATACAATGCATTGTTAGGTGAGTCGGGTCCATGTGCCAAATTGCAGCTCGATCAGATCACGGAAAGTGGGTCATTTTTTACTTTTGTTTTTTCCACTATCCCGACCGACGGACCACAAACCCAAGACAGAGAGACATAGAGAGAGAGAGAGAGAGAGAGAGACGGCGGTGAAGCTAATACAATGGATTTAAAAACTCTAATGAATATTTAAACGCAATTTCCAAAAAGAATTTCCGATTTTGTTTTTTATTCATGTGAAATCAGTCTAGATTAAATTAAAAGCCATTGCAAATCAGCAATTCATAAACTAAACAAAATATGAGGATATAGACCCTCACGCTACATCAAACCCATAATGTGTCAATGTAATGCGCACCACGCAAAAATCAAACACAAGCATTCCCAAAGCGGAAAACCCCATTAACTATCATTCTACATTACATGTCATTTCAAATCAATAATTTTGAAACAAAACAAAGCAATTGCTTTAAAATTTACGGGAGTCGAACGAAAAGACATTAACACAAAATTCATTCTTCAACATTGTTTTAAATATTATTAGCTATCGTTTGGCGTTTATTTTAACCCGATAGATGTTATGGTTGGCGAGAAATTGACAAAATACTGAATTGATTTTTTCTTTATTTTCCAGGAAATCAACTAAATCTTTTCGATATTTTTTGGCCGTATCACATTTTTGAGACATCCTTAACATATTTGCAAAAGACTCGATACCTCTATCTGGCATGGATCAGGAGGAGTTGCATGTGCAAGCTTTACAGACATTTCAAATATATAAACACAATTTATCCCATGTATGTCGCTCCATTCTTTCACTTGTAAATTACGTCATTATTTCTGCTGCACCACAAAGTTGTCTAGATTATTGATCAATTTTTTAGATGGTCTACTTCCTGTGATAATTGTATATTATTCGTATTCTTTTACTTTTAGATTTAAAATAATTTATTTCTTTAAAAATATCTAATAGCAACGGAACATTGGAAATGTGAGAAGATCATGTAACTGTACTGTTCCGAAAACTTTGTTTACAAAACAATCAATTTAAAAAAAATAGAGGTAAAAAGTTTTTATAAGAGGACTAAGAAGAAGAAAATAAATTGAAATTTATAAGTTCAAGTACTTTCATTTAGCATAACTAAAAACGTGGGGCGGGCACTTTTGAGGTTTTACATATACAGTTCAATCATTCTCTCACTTATAGATCTCTCTTTTCCATTCTAAATTATAAACCTTGGAAGTTTATGCAAAACAACCAGATCTTTAATTAAGAATATTTAAACTTTATTCATTTTTCTACTTGTGTCTAGTTTTCAATTTTGTTTAAAACAAACTCATAACAGGTGTTATAGATACATATCTTTTATCTTGGCTTGTTCCCCTATTATAATAATACTAGATACGGGCCACACGTAAAATGCGCCACAGACATACTCATACATAGTGCAAATAAAAGGTTGTACGGAAGAACAGACACAAACAGTCGCACGAACAAAAGTGAACTACGCGACTGAACTTTAGGGGAACGGCCGATGCATATTAGGGAAGTATTTTGGACATAGCGACAATTTCTGCCTCGCCACCATAGTCTATTGTTGAGATTGTATTACTACGTTTCCGTCACTGAGAACAACGAAGACTTCGTCGCCGAAGTTATCCCAATGTTGAGAAACAGAGATTATAGCAATTTTGCAAAGTTGGAGAGCAACAACTTAGTCTATGATCTTTTCCCAGAAGCATGCGACCGATAGAAACGTTATCCGAAATAGCAAAAGGTCCCTGGTGAAGAAATTGGTGTAACATTGAACGAATACATGTACTCTGTGAAGGAGACCAAACTGAATGCAAAACGCCCCAACATGCCCTAACCCTCCAATAACTTCGCTTGTCAAGCGTTAACTGTGATTAGTTGACCCCAGCGATGGTCATTCGTCATGCTCGTTGCACATAATTGTTTAAGCGAATTTTATAAATAAATAAATATATATATATATATAAATATATATATATATATATACGTATATTATGTTACTCTGATTCATTTTATGTTAGTTAACTACTTCTACCTGGGATACTTGATTATATTGATATGTTGTATTATTCTGTTTTCTTTCTTTTTTTCGTAATATCTTCATTTGATAGAGCTCCTTTGCTTAACTAATAATCATATTAAAATTAAAAGCAACTTAATTATTATTATTATTTTTATAATTTAAAAAAAAATTAAAACTGATTAAGGGCAACATATTAAATAGTCTGAAGAAAATGACCACTGGCGATACAAATAGAAATAATCAATATAATTAAACAACTTCGTAAAAAAGTCTTTGACTATAAATCCCTTATATATGAGACATAACTAAAAGTATTGATTATGTTATCGGCTGATCTCACCTGTCTTTAAAACCGGGGGGAAGAGTGGAGGGGTAATGGACATTGACGGATGGCTTCAACGCATGAACTCAACTGGCACGTGAAAGAAAAACAATAACAAACTGTGAAATTGAATTACATATGTTATTTAGAGATAAACGAAAAATGTATTACGGTACATTCTGGTTGATTAAATAGACTGTCATTGGTATTGTTTTTTAATCATGGCTGTCCTCTTCTACACAGGCCAATACAACCGTTTTCAATTAAGTTTTCCTGACCACACGGGGGTTTGCAGGAGGTTGTCAAGTAGTTACGTGGACAACAGGACTGTAAAACTCTGGTGTCTGAACGGACCACCTACTGTCAACAGTGTAGTGCTGCCTAAGGAGGGAACGAAATCATTGTATTCAGTTCATATGAATCGTGGTGTGTTGGAATTTAAAGTTTATCAAAGGTTATATTACGTTGTTTTCTTTATGTAATTTTAAACAAATTACATTAAAAAATAACTAAATTTAATTCGAAAATGAAAAAAACAAAATTAAACAACCCCATAAAATACAGTTTTTGACTATAAATCCCTTATATATGAGACATAACTAAAAGTATTGATTATGTTCAAACGTGACAAACGTTTACAGACTGAATCTACCTTAACTCCCTTTTACTATATAACCTTGGGGGCAGGGTGGTGGGAGAGGGGAAAGGTCTGGTCTCCGATCGCTGGGCCGAGCTCAGCGTGACACGCAAAATGTAAACAAAAGATCACCGTTACATCGATGGGTTGAGTCAACGCGTGAACTGGCACGTGGAAGAAAAATAATAACCAACCGTGAATTTGAATTACGGAAAGTGAGTAATTAAATCCCTTATATTAATTTCACCGCCGTCTCTGTCGTTCGTCGTCGAGCGGAAAAACAAAAGTCCAAAATGACCCACTTCCCGTAATGCCATTGAGCTGACATTTGGCACATAGGTTATTGTCACCTAACAATGCATAGTATCAAAATTCCAGATTGATCGAACGTATTTTTATTAAACTAATGCATTTTTAGTGTATCTCTATATAACATGTGTAATTCAAATTCACGGTTTGTTATTGTTTTTCTTTCACGAGTCAGTTGAGTTCAAGCGGTGACGCCACCCATCGATGTCCCGGTGATCTTTTCTTTCCATTTTACGTGTCACGCAGAGCTCGGTCCAGCGATCGGTGACAAGACATTTCCCCTCTCAGGGTTATGCAGCAAAGGGGAGTTAAGGCAGATTCAGTCTGTAAGTGTTTGTCACGTTGAAAGTGATCAATACTTTTAATTATGTCGCATATATAAGGGGTTTATAGTCAAAAACTTTGTTTTACGGTTTTTTATTTTTATATTTGAATTTTGTTTTTCCGCCCGACGTATGAAGAGATGACGACAGACAGAGAGAGAGAGAGAGAGAGAGAGAGAGAGAGAGAGAGAGAGAGAGAGAGAGAGAGAGAGAGAGAGACAAGATTTCGAAGCTTATATGAGGGATTTAAAAATAACTTGTCATGACATGAAAATATTTAGAGTTAAATATTATTATAAAAACAACAACAACAACTAATATTGCATAACATAATCCAATGTTGATTTAACATGAAGCCGTCAATTCACCTTTTGATTGCATAATGTAATATATAACTCTTAAAATTTATATATATTTAAATCAAAGTATGTCTGTGTGTGTGCATGTCCTTTATAGCTGACGAAACCATTCATCTGATCGTCATGAAATTTTTGGAGACTGTTAAGTACCTACCTGGGATGGTAACTGGCAACTTTTTTTTTCTAAATTTAACACTCATTGGGCATCGGCCCATAATGTCATTTTTTGCTAATATGAGCTATATAAAAATTAGTTTAAGCGCTAGCTACTGTGTAAATTGTTGGATCTTAACCAAACTTTATATATGACAACTTGATAGCCAATAGTAAAATAGTATAGGGCACTGAACTGTAAATAGTCATTCCTTTGGGGCTGGGGGCCCAAAAATTCACATTTCTTAAACGTTTAAGATTTTATTCACCATTCAGTCATTAACAATCGTGACAAATAATGACACATGTATCCATTATTATACAAAATTAAATGAACAGGGGTTTTGAACTTTATATCTTGCACTGAATGGGCCCCGGGGCCCTTAATGTCTTATTTTGCTTATATAAGATATATACAAATTAGTTTATGCGTTAGCTACTGAGTAAATGAATGGATCTAAACCAAAATTTGAATTTAAAAAATTGGTAGCCCATATTAAAATACTATGGGCACATAACTTCAAATGTCCATTCCTTTGGGGCCGGGGGCCCCCAATGTCTTTTCTTCGTATATGTTTAATGTATTTTCCCCAATTCAATTTTTCACGATCTTGAGGAATATGAGGAAACTTAATTAAATGAAAAGGTTTTTGAAATTTAGATCTATAGCCAAATGGGCCCAGGGGCCCTACATGTCTTTTTTTTTCTTATATCTATCTATATATATAAAAATCAATGTATATCTGTGTGTGTGTGTGCATGTCCTTTATAGTTGACTAAACCATTCATCCGATCGTCATGAAACTTTTGGAGACTGTTAAGTACCTACCTGGGATGGTAACTGGCAACTTTTTTTTATAAATTTAACACTCATGGGGCGCTGGGGGCCCATAATGTAATTTTTTGCTTATATGAGCTATATAAAAATTAGTTTAAGCGCTAGCTACTGTGTAAACTGTTGGATCTTAACCAAACTTTGTCTAGTAAAAACTTGATAGCCAATATTCAAATACTTAAGGGCACTGAACTCCTAATAGTCATTCCTTTTGGGCTGGGGGCCGAAAAAGTCCTTTTTCTGAAACGTTTAAGATTTTATTCACCATTCAGTTATTAACAATCTTGACAAATAATAACACATTTATCCATTAATATTCAAATTAAAATGAACAGTGTTTTGAACTTTATATATTCCACTAAATGGGCCCTGGGGCCCTTAATGTCGTTTTTTGCTTATATGAGTTAGATAAAAATTAGTTTATGGGTTAGCTACTGAGTCAATGTTTGGGTCTTAACCAAAATTTGTATACAAAAACTTGGTAGCCTATATTAAAATACTATAGGGCCCATAACTTCAAATGTGCATTCCTTCGGGGCTGGGGGCCCCACATTTATTTTCTTCGTATGTGTTTAAGATATTTTTCCACATTCAATTTTTCACGATCTTGAGGAATATATCTATGAGGAAACTGAATTAAAATGAACAGGTTTTTGGAACTAACACGTTTCACCGAATGGGCCTGGTTGGCCCCTAAATGTCTTTTTTCCCCTTAAATTAGCTGTAAAAAATTAGTATTAGCGTAAAATACTAAGAAAATTAAAAGCTCTTGACCCAACTTAGTATATAAAAACTCAATGGTCTATATTTTATTACTATAGGGCACTGAAATCCTAAGTTTCATTCCCTCGGGGCAGGTGACCCAAAATGTCTTTTTTCTAAATGTTTAATATCTTATCGTCCATTCAATTTTTAACAGTATTGAGAAATATAAATAAATGTATGTATTTTGAAATTTATTCAAATGAACATGTCTTTTGCACTTTATTTCTTCCAATAATTGGGCCCTGGGGCCCCTAACGTCGTTTTTGCTTATACGAGCTTTATAAAAATTAGTTTATGGGTTTGTTACCGAGTAAATAATTGGATCTTAACAAAAATTTGTATACAAAAACATGGTAGCCCATATTAAAATACTATAGTGAATAGAACTTGAAATGTCCATTCCTTCGAGGCTGGGGCCGCAAATGTCTTTTCTTCGTATATGTTTAAGATATTTTTTAACATTCAATTTTTCACGATTTTGAGGAATATATCTATTACGAAACTGAATTAAATTGAACAGGTTTTTGAAGTTGACATCTATAACCAAAAGGCCCAGGGGCCCCTATATGTTATTTTTTTAAACACTATATTAGCTATATTAAAATTAGTTTAAGCGCTAAATAATGAGAAAATAAATGGAGTTTGACTAAACGTAGAATATAAAAACTTAAACACCTAGATTATATTACTATAGGGCACTGAACTCCTAATTTCTATTCCCACGGAGCTGGGGGCCCCAAATGTCATTTTCACTACAAAGTGATAATTTATTCCCCTTTCAAT
The DNA here is from genome assembly GCA_944989445.1 of Ampullaceana balthica. NCBI lineage: Eukaryota > Metazoa > Mollusca > Gastropoda > Lymnaeidae > Ampullaceana > Ampullaceana balthica. The sequence goes on from CALYLW010000258.1 coordinate 468,090, forward strand.
TTTGCACGATACTGAGAAATTTAGCTTGAGTACAATGGCAATAAAAAAATTAAATTCTTACTCATTTTTTGGCCGGGCCCCTTGCCTAAATATCGTTTATTTATTTTGTAAGCTTTTTAATTATTAATTTATGTATCCGTTTGGTAGGAACTTGGATTTTGTTTATTTGCAAACTTCCGCGAAGGTTTCCTGCATACATATTTTTAATATATACCACTCATTGGTTTCTTTAAACTTAATCATTTTATTGAGTGCGTTGCAACGCACGACGGGTCTGCTAGTATGTTATAATGTCACCAAATTAAAACAAGTACAAAATAGCTGAATAACTGAATTAATTTTCGATTATTTTTATGTGTTTTTAAATTATACTCAGGATTGCAAATTACAAATATATTATCAATTATTAGTTAGTTCTAAGACTTCAATTCAAAGAAATGTATTAACTTTTGAATATTTTTTTTTAAAACAGAAAAAACTAGTCAACAAGAGAATTGTTCTAAAGTGACGGACATTTATAACAATTGGATGTAATCCAAGATGGATGGATTAATTAAAGAAAAACTCCGCCTTAAAGTACAACGAGTTATTGAAACCTTCAGAAAACAAAAAAAGAACGCTGTGAGAAATGTTTCAAACTTGAGGCGTTACGCACATGAAACTGTTGACATACCAGTTGCATCCCCACTGGAGATTCTCCACTTTTACAGGATCTTTTTATTTATTTTGAGCATTGTTTTAATTTTTGTTTTTATTTTATAGCTCTGTAATATTTATCAGTGGTTCCATCCAGAGAACAGGACATACCAAAATGTACACTGACAATTAAGACAGAGGTGCAGTTGAGAACAACATTTTTACTGATAGTTACAAGAGAATACAATTAAAATTTATAAAACAAATTATGATAGCATAAACAAGTTTTTCCTTAATAGCTCCACATAAATGAATCCATTGAAAATTATTGCTATTCATTTTTCACAATTATTTCAAATTTTAAATACTGAAATTGCAATCTTTAACATGTTTAAATGATATGTAGGCCCCAATCTATTGAATTAGTGAAAGCGTTATGTTATAAAATTTAAAATGAAGGCAGGGCATCAACATGTTACATTCAATAGTTTTAATAATAGATGAATAATATATATAGTTCAAATAATTCTTTACAATAGCCTTACTTAACAGTGACATTAATTAAAAAAATTTAAATATAAAGGTGTGCCTTGTTCAACGTGATGTGTTTTTTTTTAACATCTTTAAAAATGATAATATTAAAAATGTGTATTGATACACTCATTCTTAATAGCAATTTATATCAGATATTCTCATATAATAAATGAAATTTTAATTTTAATTTTTATTTACCATTTACATTAAAATGTTTACATTGCATTATATAAAATGGATTTGATGAATATATTGACTTCACATTGAAAGAAACATATCTACTGAAGCTCTGGTAACGTATAATAAGAATGCCAGCTCTGCCCGCTACACATTTTTTATTCCTTTTGTGTGAATTAGGAGCAGAAAATCATCAGTTTAAAGTCAGCATGACTTTGTACAGCAACGAAACAGACCAAATATATGTTTTGACCAGAACACTGTTCATAAACATTGAAGGTGATTGTTCAATTTTTCTTCCATAGAAAACTAAAACAAAATCATCTTTTTTTTTAAATTTATGGTTCATTTCTCGAAAATTGTTTTCAGCATACGACTTAAACGGTTAAAACACAAACGTCGATAAATATGTATTTAATAAACCGCAACAAATAACAACAAAAGAAGCCAGTTTGGAAATGAGAAAACATTCAACGTGAGCAATAAACACAAAACACACGTGTATATAAATAAATGTCTTTAAAATTAATACCATAACTAAATTTACAGAAACACCAAAAAAGACATTTTTAATTGCAAAAAGCCTAATTATATGCATCAACCATTTCATACTATTAATAAAATAAAAAAAAACATCATGTACTAAATTTTGATAAAAATATATGTTTTTGCTTTAAATTATAAAGAAGTACATAAAAGTTTGCTTCCTATTTGTAGTTATATATAAACTAATTTAAAGAATGCTTATTAAAATTTAAAAAAACTAAACAAATAAAGTTGTCATGAAATAAAACATATAAATTAAGATAGATAACTATGTAACTCATTATCTTGATTTTAGACAGAAATGAAAAAAAATAATAAAAAATAAATAAATTAAAAAAAATATAAAAAATATAAAAAACTCAGAAATATAACATAATTACTATTTTTTAAGAAAGAACATTAATTTATGTAAAGATATGTTCAAATTCAAGTGATAAAGTCGTCTTTCTTTGTGCAGCTCTGTTACAATTTCATATGCTATTTATTTTATTTATTATTATTTTTTTACATAATGAGCAGCTACACAGAATGTAAAACATTTTTAAAAATAATTTGTACCAACACATTTTTATGCGATATCTTATGTTACATATTACAAGCAATGCTTTTTACATAAGATAATTTAATTTCATATCGATAGCGATACAAAACTTCGATTAATATCTATGATACTCATTTTACAGGTTCAATATACTATCTCAAAAGTTTTATTTTTTTGGTTATACAAATTTTAAAATAAATGTCTAAGATTCTTAACTAGTGTATAATGATTATTTAATTGTATTGAAAGGAACTTTACGATCCATTAAATTTAAGTACATTTAGTTTTCCAACAAATGAATGCACATCTAAGGTCTAAAACAGGTTGTACGCATCCACGGTTGATTTTAAACGTTCAGTTTTTTGAATGAAGTAAGTCAATATCTTGTAAATGATATATTGTTTGAGACGAATAGCATTACAATGTGTAATTCATTGTTTTACTTCTTTTTACTTTTTAAAAATATTTTAAATAATTTCATTTATGTGTTTTCTTATTACTCTTAACATAAGCCCGTCTGTATTTGAAAAAAAAATCCTTTCTGCATCTTTGTGGTATTTATTTGAAGACTAAAATTCACATTTTGTCTAAAAAACATAAATAACATATCCTTAAATAAATTCCCCATTGTATGAGATTAAAATACCATTCAGCTTCCGCTTTATTGCTTTTTTCTGAATGTAAATCTTTATATAAATATTTCAATGCAGTTTCTCTCCGTTTAAGGAATGTAGTTTTTAAACACTTTTTGTTGTAAAGGATAGAATAATCAACGACCACCAAAAAATAACGGTCTGGAAGTTTACACCAAGGAGATTTTTGGATTAAGGTTTATGAGAAGACTACAAGAAGCATGTCTTCAAATTGCCAGAGCTGTGCTGACCATATATAAAGTGATGCGTTAGGTTAAGGTTTATATCAGGGTTAGTGTTATGGTGAGAGTTAGGGTTTAGGTTTATGAGAAGACTGAAGTAAACATGTCTTCAAATGCCCGGTTCTATGTTGGATCCCGTATAAAGTCAACACCTTAGGTTAGAGTTTGTTAAAAAAATACTACAAAAACACGTCCTGAAATGGCCGGTACTGTGCTTGACCATGTGTAAATTACAAATAATAATGGCTCTTAAAAGTGTTTTCTTTATTTGCGTAACTTATAAATTATATAAGTTTCTTCCAAACAAAATATTATTGCGTCCTACTTTTTTCCTTGGTTTGAGTTAAGTCCTACATTTGTATTAGAGTTGTGAATGTTGTTGATTTTTATTGATCCATTAGTGTTTGACTAATGAAATGTAATCATGCAATCTTTATTGTACCACAGACATAGCGAAATGGTATACTGGTAAACAACGAAAACGTGATATAAATTAGCATGGCAAAAACTGATTTATTATTATTTTTTTTAAAATGCATTTGTTTAGTACTAGTTTAGTCTTATCTTGATCAAACGTGATAAATAAATACGTAACGTCCTTAATACAAATACTGTGGAATATTGAACTTCTCATGTTCATACCTTTACTGCCAAATTTCTTTTTAGTTATTTTTTTTAATTGTTTTTTTTTAAAGACGTTCTCTCCCTTTCGACTTTACTTGATGCTGACAAATATTACCACACATATCCATCATGATGCAGATTGCAATATACGAGTATAGGGATTTTGAAATGTATATCTTGCACAATTTGGGACGCGAGGGTTATATAAGCTTTATAAATTTAATTTTATTCAACCGATAATTTTATGAGTTGTGAGTACAATAGATGTCAGCTGGTCTGAGGAAAAGAGGTCGCCCTTGCCTGCGTTACAAAGACGTATTTCAGGAACACATGTCACTGGCGTGGGAGGTCACTACTGTGGAGCGCAACCTCTGGCGGTCAAAACTGCGTAAGGGCCTTTAACTTTCCGAAACCAGCTGCACAGCTAGGAGTGAAGAGAGAAGAGCCAGGGTAAAGAGGAGCAGGGGTCAACGCCATCGTCCCTTGAGGGCGGACGTACGACGTATGCCATATATTTAATGCAATTTATACCATTTTATAATATTTTTTTTACTCAAATTCATATTTATTAGTATGCATCTAAATCTTGTAACATATCCATGAAATATATCCCCAAATAGATTTCTTACAAAGAGTACAAAGAGTATGTATGCCGACATATTCAAATACAACTAAACTTAAAAAATGTAAGTTAACATAGAAATTGGATATATTATTTATAGAAGTTAAGTTTAGATGTATAAATGTGTTCTATATTTACTCAAAAAATTATTTTTTTGATACATTTCTCATAACGTTCTTTGGCGTATCGAAGTCTGTGAAGTCACAAAATCTGTTATACAATTAAACTTAAAATTGTGAATATGTCGATTCTTTAATTGAACGGTTTCGGGTTATATTTTTAATTAAAAAGGTTTTAATATTGTCTTAAAATGTATCAGTATATACATATATATATATATATATACATATATATATATATATATATATATATATATATATATATATATATATATATATATATATACCTGCACTTTTCAGTGGAAGTGGGCTGCCTAAAAGTTTATTACGTAGGTGACAATATGCGAGTTTTAATCAATTTGAGTATCTCTTTGCATAAAACGATTTCATATTAGACATCCGGTTGTTATATGAGTAAATTTTCAGCTTAGCTTATTCTTGTCTTATGGTTTTCTTATCTATACAGATGCTACTTCTATGAAGTTTACCATATGCAGCTCACTCATACTCTCACTTATAGATCTCTCTTTTGCCTTCTAAATTAGAAATCTTTAATTTTTATACCAAACACCCGCCCCACGTTTTTAGTCATATTAAATGAAAGTACTTGAACTTACAAGTTTTAAATTATTTTCTTCTTCTTAGTCCGCTTGTAAAAATGTGGTTTTTAAAAATCATTTTTTTACCTTTATTTATTTTAAGTAAATAAGACAGATTGTGCTACAACACTTGAAGTTAAAATACAAATTTTGCTGTTTTCATTTAGTGGCTCATAAAACACGATTTGGATCACTACACCACAACAGGAAATAATTTTTTCAAAGTATAAATAGTGTGTCTTGTAAGCAATGTTTGTATGTGTATTGATCCGTTCAGCTAAAATAAAAATAAATTCATTTTCGAGACTGCAAAAATAAATGTTTGACCAAGTTATATAAGCTAAATTATTCGTATAAAAGATAATTAATAATGAAAATGCAAAAATTTCAAGTGAAGTTGTCATTTTTTAAAAATTGCATCGTTTTAAGTAGATGACAATTATATAAATACAACGGGAAAGTACCCCGCTTTCCTGGCATTAAAATAAGGTTTTCTATTGCAGCGTAAAAAGCTGTTTATTCGCCTGCAATAAAAGGGTACATTTAACTTAAATCAATGTGATAGACACAATTTTTGGTAGTTCCATTTAGATTGTGTATAAAAATATTTTTCTCTTTGCCAACTCTGGAGAAGGCCACATGCAACTGTCCATGAGAAAAGCGTGGTGTCTGCAAGTCTATAACAGCAATCCCAAGAGACTGGCTCTGTGACTTGTTGATTGTCATGGCAAAGCTTGTCTAGGCACTTCAGAATACAGCAATGTTTTTTCAAGAGGAACTGTTTTGCAGAGATAAAAAAGCTGTTAATGTAGTCTTTGGTTGAGTGTCAGTCAAATGTGCTGTTTGCTGTGCTGGCTCATTGTATTCTCTTTGGCCTCCTTCAAGATGTACTGCCAAGTGAACAACTGTTGGATACCTTTGATGGATACCATCTGGGCGAATTTTGGTGTGCAACCAAACCAATAGATGCATGTGTGGCAGTCCTTGCTTTTGTCACTCAATGGAATACATGAAACAGGCTACTTTTCCAAACACTTGGACATCATTGATGGCATGTATCATTTTCTTAACTTTTTGTTGAAACACCCTGGCAACCAAGACAACACGATCTGCTGCCACTTGTCCTGGAAGCAATTCAACTGTTATCTCTGGCCAGCGTGGGTTGCAGGTGAAAGTGACGAAGAGATCAGGTGTGCCTCTATGACGTACATAGGTCATTCCATCATGTGCATATTCATACATGTAACGGGGCCCTCCACTGAAGGATGAATTAGCACCACTAAATTGCCAAGATTTTCAATAGTCACATTGTTGTCATTCCTTACTGCCTCCAATAGTGCACCATAGTCTTCAGCTCTAAGTTTTGTTTGTTTGAGTCTGATGAAACGCAATCTCTCATTCTCAACCTTAGCATACAAATTCAATATGTATTGCTGGAAAAGACTTGGGTATTTTAGGAGTGTTTTGAATTCGGTGACTCTTTGCATCATGCGATATGCATAGTAGTCATTGCTGATGGCCTTGTTTACATCTTTTATGTTCAAATCATAGCCATCTTCTCCTCTAACAAATAGCAAAGGGTACTGAAGTGGATCATATGACTTGTGAGTGTCTTGAATCCTTTGAAGTGGCATTTGTGAACTTCTTGAATGCAGCACAATGTCCCATCGATCACCGAGCTCTCCAGCGATCATGATGGTAACCTCACTAACAGATTGTGAATTGAATCTGCCGTTGTGTTCCTTTAATGGTGCTGTGCCAGAAATGTTGATTTTGTAGTCCACTTGAGTGTTATTCATTATCTCAGCAGTCATTTTAAATGACCTCACATAGCGTTTATGCTGATGCAGCATTCTTTGCAGTTTGAGGGCAATGTTTCTGTCAACAGGACTGTCAAGCAAATCCAGTCTTGATTGCCATTGCTCAACTTCTCCCAAGAAGTAAATCTTGAGATATTTTCTGTCTTCAACATTGGCTGGGTGAAGAGGTCCAGCATGGTGGTACACTTGGCCTTGGACCTTGAATATTGTTGTCCACCCTTTATTCAGGACAATATTATACTTGAAGGAAGTCATAGCACACATATTATTGAATAGTCTTATATGTTTCACAAAATCATCTGGTTGTGCAGCTTCACCCTTCAACAGACTGCAAAATGCTTCTGGTGGCTTTTGAATTGGTGGCAGTTTGACTTTACCACTAGAGCAGCACATTCCTGGACTTTCTCCTTTCCACTTAAGTGCACTACACTTTAGACAAACATTCACCATTCTGCCAATGTCAAGAAGATTGTTGCTTTCATAGGCATATGATGGGCTGTACAAAAAACCCATCATGCATTTGGGCTTTCCATTTCAAAGTGATGGCAAAATTGCTCTGTTTTCTTAAGCCAAAAAGGCTTAGATATAGATATTTCAGCTGCTTTGGTAACGATGTGGAGGACCTGATCGTCTTAATTTGCAATAATTTATTGTATTAGATCTCCCGGGGCCACACACGGACACGCTAAGCCTCAATATATAAAGGGATTTGTATGTGAATATTAATGATTATGTCAGGTGTGCATGGGGTTTATTTGTTGTAAAGAAACATTTCGAAACGCAAGGTTTGAGTTTAAAATTTACCCTGCTGGTTTAGTTTAAGTTATGCAAAAAGTATAAACGCAGTTGCTAAGCAATAGTGCTTATGCCACCCAGGAAGGGACGATATTATTGACTCCTACCCTCACCAATAAAAGGAGAAAACTTGATCGAACGACTTGATAAAATACATATAGAAAATACATAAAATAAACAGTGTAAAGTAAAAGTGATGTAATTTGAAAACTAATTTTTAAAAAAAGAAGATATACCTAGTCTTGTTAGAGGCGCAACATTAACAGACATAAAAATAAACCGTTTCATAACATTTAGTTCACAACAAAAACACACACACGCACTGATTCACACACGTGAACACACATACTTAAACACAAACACACGTCGGGATATTAACATTAAAAAATTACATTAAAATAACCACTGCTCATTTTACTTTGTTTCCTATTTACAAATTAATATGAACTCAAACTATGACGTCATGTCACATTATTTTATGGCGATTAGCGCCTTCTTGTTAATCTCGACACCAAAATGTTTATTATTTTACGTATTCATTTTCAATAATTTTTATTTTATATAGCTCATATAAGGAAAAACTACATTTTGGGCCCCCGGCCCCCAGTATCTTATATATATGGAATGAAACCTGTTTACGAACCTTTCCCGTGTAATTATGTGTACGTGTACCAAATTTTACGTTATTTGGTTGTCTGGATCTTGAGTTATTAGGGAACAGACAGACAACAAATGCGTCTTATATGTATATATAAATAGAAGACACAGTTATATGGACATATACATTTATTACAAAATCTGTTAGTTTTTTTAAGAGCTATAACTCCAAATAACTACTTCCAATTTATAAATGTTGTTATATCACTCTTTTCATAAAATTTTTACCATAAAAAATATACAATGATTATCTGTATTGCAATGAGTAGGTGTGTAAATACGACGCAATTATAGTTGATATTGATATCATCAGTTTTATAGCTGACGAAAGTAAGTAGATATCTCTGTGACATATAATGGACACAGATTTTTTGTGTGTAGTTTTTTATTTACTTTATTTGTGAAGGGTCGATAATCAAAGTTACTATTTAAAAAACAAACCATCTGTATTATACATGCATTGTTGTTGTTTTCTTTTTGGTTACCATTTAATTATAATGTTTTGTTGTTTTTTTATTGTTTTTTTACCCATAACCTCGGGGTCGCAGGGGGTTCTAATGTTTCCATTAGAATTTTCTCGGGGCTTGGTAGACTTCACGGCGCCCATCTCCTCTCAAAGTCAGCGGAGGACTCTTGAGCATTAGTCATTAATCAGCATTTTTAGTTGTGACTTTAATTATTTTTTTTTAACATATATAAACACAAATTAAAAAAAAAGTCATATGATACAGAATATTGATCTGTTTGAAACATACCATTTCAATTTTTTTTTATTTATAAGTCAGCATTTCCCTTGTCTTCTTATTGAATATTTATTAATACAATATTTTATCTAACATTATAAATATAATTTTTAATTTGATTGTTCTTTTTAAATATAAAGTTTTTTTATTTCATTTACGTGGTTAAAATAATATGTATGCATCGATTTAGGATGAACATTTCAAACAAAAAGTTTCTTAAGAACTGCTAATGAATTTATATATTTGCACTTAATGTACTCTATCTGGGTACTTTTCCATTGAAATGATTTATATTGTCCTCATAATAAATAGATGTAAATGTGTGATTTTTTAAAAGTCTATGGAGATCGATATCGATTGTGTTGTTCCTGCACCAAACAGTTGAAATAATTCTTATTAAAAGTCAATCGCTCATCCCTTTCAAGCCGAAGTACTATTACGTATTCTTGATAACCAATGTTGATGTTAGCAAACACTATATAACATACATAGTCACAACACTTCTAATGACGTTTAACACACAATACATAGCATACATAGTCCCATCTCTTTTAATGTTGATAGCAAACAATATGTAACATCTATAATCCAATCCCTTCTAATGATGTTAACACACAATATATAACATACAGCGTAGATGAAAATATGGCAATCATTGTTTGTTAATTATCCATCTGTATACGATTATTTATGTTGTCCTTTTCGTTAGTAATATAACTAAATTTTGCTCTGAGTTACTCTTGAGAATGCCACTTATAGTTTTTCAGAAATATACATATTAATTAAAAAAACGTAAAAAAAACAAGTTTTTGACTATAAATCCTTTATGTACGAGACATAACTAAAATAATGTTTATAATAATACGCAGCGCAAGGCAAAACCAAAATACAAAATTATAGATATGTGTCGTAAAACATGATAATCGGTTTAAAAAAAACAACAAATAAAAAACAACAACACGCAATTAACAATCATAAATATGTCTAACCCTCGCTAGGGTCGGCAAATCACAGTTTATGTTTATGCTGCTTTTTGTGTATGTACTCTCACCCCCAACCATTCTTTGCACTGTCTATGATGAGCAAGTCTGTGGCGTATGCTACGCCACGGGTCACTCCAGAGTTCCTTCTTTTCATTCACTCACAGTCGTTTGCTGAAACCCACCCCATTTTGACAACTGTATCTTTCAGGAAGTCTTCACCCGTCACTAAATCATTAGCGGCGTATTCTACGCCGCGGGTCAGCTAATGTTGGGAATAAAGGGTTAAAAGAACGGACACAAAAAGACATTATACAAATTTTTAAAAAACAAACAAACGATGTTTTCGCTGGGGCTTGAACCCAGGACCTTCAACGTATGAGACAGACGTGATAACCAGTACACTACGAATCTCACGTTATTCTGTGAAGGAACTATGCAAGTGAAACGCGAGGACCATTGGTGGTCTCGATACATTGGTTGACACCAGCGAGGGTCATTCGTCATGCTCGATTGTCCATACTTGCGTCGTGATGTCTCGCATGGTCCCATGAAGAGAATTATATGTATATAAGATAACAAACATTTCCGCAGCCACTTCTGCTAGCATTGGTCTCAACTAGGGGACAGCCAAAAATCCGGAATGCCGGATATCCAGACCAAATATAGGAATTTTTGCCACTTTCCGGATTTGGCAAATACCTATGGCAGATCCGAATAGTATCCGGATATCAATGTAGTAAATAATTTTTACAATTAAATTAAATTAATATTAATTACTTTATAAACAAATATATAACAAATTTTAAAAAGTAAAAAAAAACAAAACTACCAACAATTAGTACATTTGACAAGAATTTTCTTCAACAACACAAAGTTTAACCGGAATTTACTAACTAGAAACTATTTCATTTACTCGTGTCATTAAATTATTTTCATTGTTATAGCTGATATTTTAATTGTATGTTACAAAATGATTATTTTATGTTTAAAAAATAATACTTTTATGTTAAAAAATAATAATCAATATACATAATTCCCGTTGTCTGTATGTATAGATGTAACTGTCTGGCGCTGCGAAATTTGTAATGCTGTTAGGTGGCGCTGCGATCAACATAATAAAATTACTGCACAACAAAAACAACACTTTTCGCCGAAAATTGGAGGCAGTCATCAAGAGATTTGGCCATGAATGGTAGATCCTGGAGAAACTTGCCCAGGATAGAGATGCCTGGAGCTCTCGTAGGTGGCCTATAACCTTGGAGGAATCTCAGACCCCGAAGATGATCGGTGGATTTCCCTCATGGACGTGAAGGCTCAACAAAAACATATATAGAGCACCAATCACTTCATCTTTGGTGTCCATAATTCATAAAATAACTTGATAGACTCACGCCAACTGTTACAACTGTTAGTGCGTCTATTATTTAGAGATCAAAATCGATATACTGTTAAATGTATGTGTTACTGTAAAGACATTATTCGATGAACATTGAGATATCAACAGAAATAATTGTAATTTTGTTGTTGTTCAAGACCCTTTTGGTTGTAATGATTTTCCAGAGTGGGCGCATAATGGTTTGCTTATAAATTACGGGTTAAAAGCCATTGCAATCCAAAAAAAAACATAATTATTATAATACTTATAATAAAATACGTGACAAATAAAAAAAACCGAAACAAAGAAAAAAGACCTCTAATAATAACTAAACAGTGGTGACGATAAAATGAATAATTTAAATTCCACAAGAAAATGTATATTCTATTTTTAGTTCATTATGACGCAAAACACTATTGTAGGTAGATAAGAGGTAACCTTTATATAGTCCATGTATCGCTAACACCCCTTAGCACATGTATTTATCTCAAAGATATCACCGTACTATTATCATTTGGCGTGTCCATATTCAAAGTTCCGTATATATTGTCAAAACGTTTAGTACAGGCTCAGGTGTTAGCTACTTATTGTGATATAAAATGGAACATTAAAAAAATCTATGGATGTTTGCTTTTATTGGACTTTTTCTATGTTCCAAATCAGGTAAAAATATGCGTTAACGAAAACAACAACAGAGTAATGGTTGGTCATATATATATATGTATATTAGGGCTTTTGCGATTAATTTAAATTTAAGTGTTAATTTAAAAAAAAATTAAATGAATTAATCTATAATTTCGATTAAAGTCAAAAATTAAAATGTATGATGTCATAAGTAGCACTATAAAACACTATTGTTTATGATCTAAATAACACTGGGATTTCTACTTTATATGTCATCTTTTAACCAGCTAACAAAAAAAAGTGTGTTGTCATTATTTGGTTCAAGCAATGAGCGGGTCTAACTGACAATAAAACTAGCCGAGCTGAACACTCATTCACATGGAACTTAGGTAACTGGTATGCACAAAACGGTCCTTGAAATAAATGACATCATCGGATATCGGTGTTCATTAAGTTTCCGCCATTGTAGAGGGTTAATGGATACAGAAACATTCATCTTCATTTTTGAACGTAGTAATTTATCAGAAGAGATGTCGTCATTTTATGTTGAGTAAGACTCCATAAAATAATAATCATTCTGGTTTCGAGACTAACAAAGCGTGTTGTGTTTTTCGCCGTAAGATATTATATGGCGTCATTGTTTGAGCTTATATTTATATTTAAACTTTTGGAAAAGTGAACGATTTAAAAAGAGCCGTTAATAGATTCGCTGACGTTCAGTTAGAGAAGAATTTTTAATGACAGACGGACACACTGATTCGAATGCATGCAATAACATTCACGTAAGTTACTTGGGCTTTTGAAGGCGCCCCAGAACAACCTAGTTTTTTAAAATGTATTTTTCAACTATCATTTAAATTAAAGATACGTTCACTTATGATGTTTATTAAGGCCTAAATAAGATATTTCTGTTGTTTTTTCTCTTTGTCTTTTTCTATGTATGAATTAATCAATTGTGCCTATTCCGTGTGCGTTTATATTGACGTCATTCAATGACTATTCAACCACGACGTGCCAGAGTTCTCAGATATTTTTAGCTGTTATTGGGAAGGCCGACTGGATACAGTTATGAACTTCACCTGTTTTCAAAGGAATGTCAGCACACAGCCAAAATGCACACTGGCAATTGAGACAGGGGTAAATTTAGGACCACACATCTACTGATAGTTACATTAACAACTTTGTACTTGATTTTTTAAAATAAATATTTTTGTTTGTGTGCATACTTTTGGTTTAGTTTTTTTGTCATTAATATAAATTAATATGTTTAAAAATGTACTACTATTTATTTTTTCACAATTATTTCAAATTTCAAACACTGAAACCGCTTCTTTAACAAATTTAAGTATCATATATGCAGCACGCTCTGCATGCAACGTTTCTAATTAGCGAAAACTTTATGCTATGATTTGTTTTTAAAGGAGGGCATCAATGTGTATTCTGAAATAGTTTTTATGAGGTATAAAGAACAAACAATAACAATAATATCCTTAATTTACAAAGACAAATTTTATATAAATTAAAAATATAAAGGTGTGCCTTGTTAAACAGCATAAAAATAAATACAAAACAAAAAATAATTTTAAAATGATACTATTTTTAAATTTAATTGATATCTTTACTTTTAACTGCAATCTATAGGTATGGATATTGATTTACAAATGACATTTAATTTCCAGTTTCATCTCTTTGAAAACGTATCCTCCAACTATTTAAATCATGTCATATTAAAAAGACTTTACGAATATATTGACAGAAAGTTGAAAGACACATATCTACTGAAGCTCTGTTAACGTACAATAAGAATGACAGCTCTGCCCGCTGCAACTTTTCGATTCCTTTGTGGGAACTAGGAGCAGGACGTCATTATTTTGAGGTCAACATGACCTTGTACAGTAACGACACAGATCAAGAACCAATTTGGATCAGTTACTCGGTCATAAACCTTGAAGGTTGTTATCTATTTTCCCACCATATAGAACTAAACAAATTTATTATTACTGAAATGTATGCGTTCTTATGTGTAAATATATTTCTGCATATGAACTAAACGTTTGAAGACAAACGTTAATAAATAAATACAATGGAACCTCATAAACGAGTTTAATTGGTTCCATAGTCTTACACGGTAAACGAAACACTCGTTATACGAAACATTTGTTTCCATACAAATCAATGTAAAATACGATACTCCGTTTCAAGCTGTAAAAATACTCATTAATCAAAAATGTTTTTTTTAAAATTGATTAAAATTACTTATGAATTTTCAAAGAGGGAAATAACTAGAATACAATTAAGATTTGAAACAAAAGACGTAGACAAAAATATGAATTTTTGATAAAAAAAAGTATTCCTTTTTAACTAGAAGACTGTTAAAAGACATTAGTTTGTGTCGACGATGTACAATTTGACGAAAATGTGTCGTAGACGTTTCGTAGACATTTTTTAATTTCCCTTTGTAGCATCCATCTACTTAATTGTTCTTGAGAATAGTGCAGATCGTTGATGTAGGTCAATTTTAGTTGCGGGCTAGATTAGCCAGCTTGCTCTCGCTTTTCAATGGTTTTACGTTTCATCTCAACAGTTATTTTTCTCTCTTATGATTAGCTTATTGTGTTTTTTTAAAGACATTTAGCACAGGTTATTACACTTTGCACATTAAAAAAAATTACTAATACAGTCTGAATACAAAATTTGTAAAAACGATTGATCCCACAAGAAAACAATACGCTAACAGACCAAGTGCTTAAAACAGAATATTACATCTTGGCGGAAGTGCCGGCTCACAAATGAATTTCAAGGAAAGGGGAACTTTCTCTTTCTGAGTCAATGGTTATTCGTCTCCGCTGGTTAAGGGAGCCACTTTAAAAAAAAATGTTGCTCGTTATGCGAAATACTCGTTATGAGAGTTTCTCGTAAGAAACAAAGTATGAAAATGGGAAAACAGTCAACGTGTGTAGCTTCATTGGATAACACTCACACACACAAACACACTTATATATTAATAGATGTCATTAGAAATAGAATTTAAAAAATGTTTAAAAGTTAATAAAACACATATAAATTGATACAACCCAATTATATACATTTAATCGTTTCAAACTTGAATAAAAAATGGAACAAATCATGTGCTAAATTGAGAGAAAGAAAACTATAATCTCGTTTTTAAGTTTAAAGAAGTACAACACTTGTTTATTTTAAGTTATATTGTTAATATTGTTATAATGATTATTAAAAGTAAAATTTTAAGTTGTCATGAAATAAAAACGTTTTACGTAGGATCGATAAATACGTAATGTATCTTATTAACTTGATCTTAGACTTAAATTTATATATTTTCTTTTAAAAAATCAGTTTACCGTCAACTATTCGCGGTTTCCCATTCGCGACCCCAAATATTCGTGGTTTAGGGTCTTAGCCCACATAGCATCATATTCCAGGTAAACCGGGCTAGCGACAGAACATCCAAAAAAAAATATTAAAAAATTGCAACATTAAAATGTTATACGTTAGCATTAAAATTACTTACATACAGTAGTGAAATGCATAACTGCAAGCAATAACACTACATCGTTACTGTATTAATGAGAAAGATTGTCCTTAGAAAGTGTGTTTTTTTAAAAAAACATTTAGTACCGTTTACAATTTCCTGCATATTCCGTTTAAAAGCTGCATCCAATATTCGCTGTTTTTAGCCACTTAATTAGTTTAATTTGATCATGTTTTCAAACTATTTTTTTTTCGTTCTAAATAATAAATTATGTAATATTTCCTCGCTATTCACAACTGTTTTCAAGTTGGCTGAAAAAGAAGCTGCATTTAAAGCAAAATTGGAGTTGTGGGAATGGTGCTAGAACAAAGTCATTTTGGATATGTTTGGGATCTAGTCGAGACTGAGCCTGAGCACTCTGTGTCCCAGTTGGTTCACGATGACCTATCTTTGCTTTTAAAACATTTTGAGCGCTACTTACCACCACAAAAGACCCAAGAACTGGTAGGGAATGGATCCTTTACCCATTTGCCTACAAACCAGGCCAATCTAGCATGACTATGCAAGAAGACATTGAACTGCTCGAGATTGCAAATGACGGTGGCCTTAAAACTACGTTCGAGAAAACAACTCTTCCAGTCTTCTTGATTAAAGTCATGGTGGAATAACCTAAGATTGCCACCAAAACAATTAAATTGCCATTTGCGACATCCTATATGTGTGAAGCGGGGTTTTCTGCAGTGACAGCAACCAAGACCAAAAACATGGAATAAATATGGCATACGCAGCACACTTCGGGGTGTCATTGTCTACCTTTTACCCCCAGATGGAACCGTCTCATAGCAGAAAAACAAGCTCAGAGTTCTCATTGATTTCACATTCTAGTAAATTAAAATATTACATAAAGTTTAATTCATTTTTTTTGTGTAACTCTATTTTATTTTAAGGGCATATTTAAGTACAATTAAAATAAAACTATAAAATCAAAGCAATCTTAAATACCTGTATAAACATACAACGCAGTTGCAAACCCCCCCCCCTACCCCAACTCCGAGACCCACCCATACCCCCATCCCCCCCCCCAGGGTTAGTGGCGCGCGGTTAAATGATCAAATTTTTACCGGTCTGCCGTAAAAGTTTGAAACTTTTACCAGTCCCTGGCGTTAAAAAGGTCGGGGACCACTGATGTACACAAATATACATATGCTGTTACATAAGATCACACTCTTGGTTGAGTCCCCTTTGCTGTACTCCGGTTTCAAGCGAAATGCAATTCCTTGTTGTTCATTTTTTTAAACAAGTTAAATGTTTGTTCATTTTAGGTCCACCTATAATCAAAGAAATATTTCTCATTCCCGGGAAAACCCTTCGTGAGGGTATGGCACTGAGGGTCTATTTAACGCTGCGTTGCTTTCCGCCACCCTCAAACATATCATTGTACATGGAATCACAAAATGGATCACAGCTTTTCTCACCGGAGACCTACAGCACGGATTACAGACATACAGTAATAACGGATGCATATTTTTCTATGCTGATGCCTCCAGTATATGGAATGTATTTTACGAACTACACATTGATCATATACAACAAATTCGGATCTCTGAGTTACTCGTTTCAAATCGTAAAAGCATGTGTGTTGTTAATCATTATATACCTTTAAAAATGTTTTGCTTTTTCTTTTGCTCTGAAAAAATCGTATTTCTTGTATAAGCTTGTTACTATTATTTATAACAGAATATCTTTAGTTGATGTCGTTAAATGAAAAACGCATATACACAATAATACACTCTCAATACAATGTATAATCCGGTTTTGATATAAATATGTTTTTACTCAAAGTTCATATAAAATAAGTTCATAACTTTCCAAACATTAAAATACACATATTTATTTTTTAATAAAAAAAATAATTTATCCCTTGACATTGTGGTACAAGAGACTGTCATTTTCCTATCTAAGATCATGGATTTAACAAAAAAGTCAAGAATCTTTAATAACAATATACAATTGAAAATTATCTTAATAGGATCAAGTTAAAAGTACATTTAGATTAAAAAATAATTATTTAATCCAATAAAAAAAAATTTAAAAAATATGTACACCTATTTCAGTCATTCTTATATGTACTAAGAGATTTTTTTTCCTTATCTTACATGTGATTCAACAGATCCTAAAAAAGGTTTAAAATTTAAAATAAAAGCTATGCATAACTTTTGAATGAAGATATGATGAATGTATTCTTGAGATGCCTCAATGCTTAGTAAATGCACATTAGAAATCAGCAAAGTTTCACCATAACGTGAAAGGCAGTAGGATGGTATATGAACCCTTTAAAATGATGTAATTTAATTATTCAATCTCAAATTTCACCTGGTTAAAATGCTATCATTTTAGCGTAACAAAAAGACATCAAAGCACATGAGATTTGAGTGTTAGCGTATTGATTTCCTTAAAAAAAATTCGATGCTGATTTTTTTTTGTTTGTTTCCTTTTCATGTGAACTAGGGGAGGACAATCCTATTAACAATGTGGATAGCAGTGATGATACCTTACTGATTTCGCTGTTGGTTCCTTATAGCTGTTGTTTACTTCTACTCATTTTTTGCTGTGTAATTGTATATTACAAGTGGAAAAGGTAATAAACACTACTTTAGATTTATATTTCTTGATACGCAAAGTAATATTAACGCTGTGTAGTGTAAAACATGTCTAATGAACAATAATTTATTACAAAGCGTAAAACATTATAATTACTACGCAGCAGATCTGAATGGGTGTCTGTCCAGTCTAATACAACATGTCATACTATGTTATAATTTGCATCTTCAAAATTTCTGAAGCTAAGTTATTTAGATTTTTTCTAGTTTACAATTAATTAATGTTTAATGGTACTAGTATTTAATCTTTTAATATACTCATTGATCGGACAACACTACTAAATTTAAATTTAAAAAAAGAAGAAATTGTAACATACAAATATACTACACACACACACACACATATATATATATATAAATATATATATATATATATATATATATATATATTAGGGCTGCGGAAATTAACGATTAAGTTATCCATTAATCGTTAAAAATATTTAACGATTAAATTACTGTTTAACAATTAACCGACCCATCACTTACAAATTATTGGTAGTCAAAAAGTAAAAATAAATTAATAAAAAACAAACGCCTGATAAATAATAAGAAATATCCCGACGATTACATGGACATTTTGCTTTTAAACTATTGACTGACGGGAATGTTCAAAATGTTGATAAAGTTTGCCTATCATGGTTCTAACACTTCGCCTACTTGTCAAACCAAATGAAAAGCGTACTAAGCTAATGGCAGAAATTGCTTTTGACTTAGAGACTGAAAATGACGACAGCTCTTCTGATGAATTACTGCGTAACAAAATAGAGAAGACATTTCCTGAATCCATTAACCATCTACAAATGGTGAAAGCTTAATGAACATCGATATCTGATAGTGTCATTCCTTGGCAAGATCCTTTTGTGCAAACCAGCTACCTCAGTTCTATCTGAATGATTGTTCAGCTCGGCTGGTTATATTGTCAATTAGACCCGCTCATCACTTGAACCAAATAATGTCAAGACTTGTCTTTTTGCGTAGTTGGTTAAAAGATGACATATAAAGGAGACATTCAAGTGTTATTTAATTATTCAACATGAACGTTTAATAAGTGTTACTTATGACATTATAAATTTTAATTTTTGGCTTTAATCGAAATAAGATTAATTAATCGTTATACTTGTTCAAAAGTTAACAATTAAATTTAAATTAATCGATAACAGCCCTAATATATGTATATATATATATATATATATATATATATATATATATATATATATATATATATATATATATATATATATATATATTAATATTATATATATATATATATATATATATATATATATATATATATATATATTAATATTATATATATATATATATATATATATATATATATATATATATATATATATATATATTGACAATTTACAGTTTTTTTAAGTATGGCTTATTCCTTATATTTTTTTTAACACTTCTATGATAATCCATCCAGAACGAAGAGGAAGAATGCCGCAGTCAGCTGCAGACGAAAAAAAAGACAAATTATGTTCACCATTACAGAATGAATTAATTTTTTGTTTGTGATTATGAAGTTTAAAGTTGAATACTTAAAATATCAACCCATTCTTTTAAAAAAATTACACATAAAAATAAAAAGTAACTGAATACAAATATTTTATGTTCAAATAATTTTGTGTAATGTGTAACCTTCCCTGATTCATGAGGTGTCAATTTAAATTAAGTGTACACTTCGTAATAATTACGTGTTTGTTTTAAAAATATTTGCAATCTTTGCACATTGCAGATAATTTTAGATTTTGAAATATTACAATTACCTATTTTATGATATATAAATAGTATACTTATGTGTTAATATATTTTAAATGATCTAAAATGAGATAATTATAAATTATTTTAATGTATTTATATATTGTTAAATTAATAGTATACTTTAAATGTTGAGAAAATAAAATCGAAAATAGCAGATACTTTCTTCCAAATTTATTACGTTGCAAAACATTTTTTTATAAATTTTTACCACAAAAGAGCATGACATTTCAACTTATTTTCCCTTGGGACAAATTGCGTTTATATATTTGAAATGTCCGGCCTGTCTGTTCGAGCTTTGAACAGCAGCTCCTCCTGAACCATACCAGATAGAGGTTTCGGATCTTTTGCAAAGATGTTAATGAGGTTCCAAGGATGTGCACAGGTAAAACAAATTACGTAAAAGATTTACTGGATTTCCTGGAAAATAAACGAAAACGAAAGAATATCAGTATTTTGTCAATTTTTCGCCAGCCATTATATCTATCGGGTCAAACGTCAAACAATAACTAATAATATTTATAACAATGTTGGAGAAGGAACTTGTGAAAAATCCCTTTTCGTTCGACTTTCGTAATTTTAGCAACAATTTGTAGATAGCAATTGTTTTGTTAAGTTTCAGATTTATTGATTTGAAATGAATTTTAATGTAATCTAGAATCATAGTTAACGGGATTTTCCCAGTTTGTGAATGCTAATGTTAGACTGTTGCGCGGTGCGCATTATATAGACACATTCTTGGTGTGACTCTAGAATGATTTCCCTTCATTAAAAAATCGGAAATTATTTTTTTGGAAATTGCACTGAAATACTCATTCGAGTTTTCATTACTTGTTTTTATCTTAGTCCAGAAACAAAACTTAATTGGAGTGATGCTATTTATATTTCAGTCAAATAATCTATATGTCTGTGAATTAAATGCACGTGTTTGGCTTTTAAGAAGTAACCAGCGAGAGGACAATGCAAGTAAAATTAGTATGTGTGGAGGTATTTATATTTGTGCTATTTGTCCCTCATAAATTGAGGTGCTAGATGATTCCTTCCCTTTTGGAAACTTAAACAGAATGGGACAGTTAATATTTGACAATTTTCCTCAGATTATGAAAACTCAAGTCTCAATCCTTTTAAAATCAATAACATTATAAAGATACTATTTGAAAACGAAAGACAATATTCGCCAACATATACTATTTCCAATCAGAGGCGTTGCAAGGGATTGTGTCAACCGGGGCGGTAGCTCATGGTGTCACCCCTTCACGACTGAAGGGACCGTCCATAATTGACGTCACACAAGGTTGCCCATTTTTACCCCACCCTCCCCCAGCGTCATACTTTGTCACAAAAACTCACCCACTCTTTTACGATATGACGTTACAAAGCTTTGACACCGCCAAGCCATATTTTCTCAAGTAAAATTAGCACGTTGAAAATTACTTTTTGTCATTTAAATATGTATTTAGGGTAAGTCTGCACTTTAATATCGTAACACGCGTGAAGCCATTGAAAATTCAAAGTTGCACGTTTTTGATGTGGTGTCACATTTTTTAAACATAACCTCCACCTCGTCACACATAGTAACAGATGCGTGACCCCATCACCCTATGGCGGATTAAAAGAGGGGTGCGGAACGGGCTAAAGCTTAGAGCCCCCAATAATTTGAGGTCCTCCAAACTTATTATAAATTATAGTGTATAATAAAGACGCAGGCAAATGTTTGTATGAATCCCTGAAAATGCCTGGACAGTCATACGGCAATGCGACAAATATGAGTAGGAAGTATAACGGAAACCAGGCTATTCTTTATAAGAAGTGCAGTGTTGCTCATTATGTACCGTGCACAGCTCATTCTATTAATTTGTTTGAGAAAAAATTCAGCAGGTTGTCCTGCTGCAGTCAGATTTTTGTGCCTTCTGCAAAATCTGTACACCAGCTTGTGGCATCTACTCATCGTTGACACGTACTTCAAAAACACATGAAATTGATACATGTTAGCAAAGCCTTGTCTGACACAAGAGCGTCAGTCAGACATGGTTCTGCAAGGTCTGTTAATGACTCATATCATGAGAATATCGCACCACTTGAAGAATTAACAACTAACGAAAATCAGCCACGTGACTGTCGACTTGATGCGGAAGGATTTCTGAAGGATCTTGAACAACTGGAAGTCGCAATTTGACTTCAAATTCGGGAAACAATTTTAGAAAGGAAATCTCTCATTGAGTTTGTTAAAATACAGCATTCTTAAATTGATTCCTATAAAGACAACGGAAAAGACAAGTCCGTGGTAAAAAATAGTATAAACAATATGTAATTTTAATATTTAAAAAAAAATAGTAATAATTGTTTTTTTAAAGCGTCAGTTTTATAAAGGGACATTACCAAAACAATATTCTTCCAAGTTTGAGGTATTTCTGGTAATAATTGACACACTTTCTTAAGCCCTACAACATCGGTTAGGCGCATATAAAGACATCTATGAGAAATTTGGCTATCTTACAAACCTAACTGAGCTAAGCAAATTCGCAATCCGATGGGCAGCAGCCAAGTTAATGGAAGAATAATCAATCGATTTCGAAGACTGCTTACCTTCAGAATTAGTCCACTTATCTTATCTTATCTTATCTTATCTATCTTATCTTATCTGTTTACAGACGCTCCTTCTATACAGAAGATTATTGCGTCCTACGTGTATCTATGGTTTGTGTTTAGTCCTGCATTTTTATTAGAGATTTAAATGTTGATAAAGTGTTGGTTTTCCTGGATTCTTCAGGCAACCCATTCCACGCCCGAAATCCGGACGGGAAGAAGGAAAACGTGTATGTGTTTGATCTTGCATACGGAATAAGAAAGGTGTGTTTATCCTTATGTCTATCTGAGGGTTGTATTAAGTTATCTTTGTGTTGTATTTCTAAATAATAATTAATTGCTTTATGTATGATTACTACTTTGCTTTTGGTTCTTCTATCCTCTAGTGTTTCAAGGTTTAATAATTTAACTAATGGTGTTATTCTTGTCAGTTTTCAGAACTCTTAAAAAATTATTGTCCAGACCCAGGCTCAGGGTAAGGAAAAGGAAGTAGCCAAAAGTGAAACTCAAAACACGTGCACAGAGCTAAACATTTTGCTGCTTTTGAATAAGATAAACTTCACACAGTCCTTTACAATGTACACATCGCACTTAGCATCTATCTTGCAATGGTGACATCAAACTGCAGCTGAGAGCGATCCTTTTCAAAGTTGAAAAGAATATAAAACGAGTGTAAATGGTTTACTTATTAATATATCTTGTAGGCGTTCTCTCAATACATAACCTTGCATACAATAATCCTCTGAAGATTTAGTTTCGATAAAACAACTTTAATATCTACACTATGGTCAATACATATATAATTTGAGGTTATACAAAGTGGAATACTCAGGCACACATCCGCCATGACACAAGAATTTCTCTGACAACTGATAATAATCTCGAACCTTCTGGGTCATTTATTCTCGCGGTTTTACTCACGTGACGTCTCCGTCATCCAACTCGTGATACACTCGTGATTCACACGTGACATTCACCCCCATCCTTCAAACATTTTTTTATATGAAATACAACATTTTTGGTGTTAATCAAATCAAATTAATCTACATGTATATTCAGATTTCAAAAAATTATCATCAATGGACATTCATTGTCTTACACACACCATCTAGACATAAAGATCAAGAGAAAAAATATGTAGGACTGCAACAGTCTACCTGTACTGAAAAAATGAAACTGAAACTTTAACACAAACATACTTTTGTGTAATTAAAATTCTTTAAACAATAAAAATTCTTAAAACTAAGATTAAATATATATCCAGTGGAATTCAAACATTGTTCTTTGTTTATTTTTTCAGCGAATAAAAATACTAATATTAATACAGTCTCTGGTTTTATCATTTAGGAATTCACAGACTAATATCAATACAGTCTCTGGTTTTATCATTTAGGAATTCACAGACTAATATCAACACAGTCTATAGTTATTGTCATTATACTTAACATGTCTACAACCACATTGTCCTTTCCCTTAACAGGTTTAATGTCAAATTTGTAGTCGGCTAATAGCATAGCCTAGTTCAAAAATAGTCATTCTTCAGCTGACGAGTATGAATTCAAACAGATGGGCTTTCAATGCTTCTTCAGCCTTTTAATTTTTCAATAATTCACCAACCACGACCACGATTATGTCCATTCACAATATCCATTCCAGCAATTTGAATAAGTCGCTTAGCTTTTGAGATGTCATTTTTGCTTCCAGATAATTCAACATAATTTTGACCAGATGAGTCACTGTCATTAGAAACTTTTAACCGAAAACGACTGTCTGCTTCAAAGTCTCTGATTCTGTATAATACACAACCCATTATCTTCCTACTTCAGATGATTGCACATAAATGGTATCAGACTCACCAGCAACATCTCTATATGTGCTACTATGACCTTCATCCCTGTTGTCATATTCGTGATTGTCAATAGTGGCTTCAATGTCACTAGTGCTAATTACTGCTCGATTCAACTTTATTATATCATATATGTCTTGTTTTGCATTCTTTCTCCATGGTTGATCATAATTTCTTATTCTGGAATCAAAACTATATCTACCTCTCCATGATCTTCTACCTTGATTATAATCTCTATTTATGGAATTATGATTATATCTGTCTCTCCGTGATTGTCTACCTTGATCATAATCTATATGACTGGAATTATGATTATATTTTTCTCTCAAATGCTTGTCTACCTTTGTTTTCAAATTGATCTTGTCTTGATTTTTCTTCTGTTTTCCTTCTTATAGGACTGCCATTAGGTGACACGCTATTTGGTTGTCCTTTGTTGTGGTAACACTGCCTCGCCATATGTCCTGGCTTGTTACAGTACCAGCAAATAGTTTGTCTGTTGCCTTGGTTTCGCAGACTCTATTTTCTCATTCCCTGTCTTTTTTCTTGGTTTTTAATTTGTATTGCTGCAAGGATATCTTGTCTGTTATCCATTTCCACATTTGGATGAGAGTCTTTGAATGTGCGAAATGCATTTGTTAGCTCTGCTTGAGTACGAACTTTCTTATCAGTTAAATATGTGAATAGAGTTGGTGTTGCATTTTCTAAAACTTGTCAATTAACACCATGTCTAGTATGGCCTTTGGATTGCTAATATCTATTGCTGTAAATTCCAGAAATTTTGTTAATTTAACGTGTGCTTCATGCACTATGATCTGTGGATTTTTGTCCACCTTGATTCTCATTTCATGAAATTCTTTTCTATAATCATTTTCTGACTTTCCGAAATGACATAGAAGATAATTTTTGACATGTTTATATTTGTTTTTGTCTTCTTTGGCTTTACTGTTGTAAGTTTCAAATGCTTCTCTAGTTAGTTGAGTCATCAGTTGTGCGAGCCAATCTTCTTCATCATAACCTTTCATAGCCATCATGCATTCAAAATAATCCAGATAAACATCCATTTTTTTTTCTTTCTTGCTATCATATTTCTAATTTTGATAGTATCCTTCGGTGCTGACTTTCTATTTGTGTCATTACCAGGATTGTGGCCTCTACTCTCTAAATCAATTTGTAGTTTTCACTTTTCAATTTTAAATTGTTCAAGTTCTCTTCTTGGAGCTCTTTCTTCTCTCTCAATTTTTTTGCTTTTCTTTTTCTTCAGCTATTCTTAGCTTCTCTTCTTCTTTGGCTTCTTCTTTGACAATTTTGACTTTCTCTTCAACAAAGTCTTTTAATTCCTTCCCCCTTAAGCCAAATTTGTCTGCTATGGCAGTGAATTTTTCGTAGTAATCCATGTTTTGTTATATGGAATAGTATGAGTCAAGCAATTCGGTAAGAAATTTAAGTATTTATTTATTAAGATATAAATTTTCCAAATGAAAAATCTTGAATTCAAAATACGATAAGTCAAAATAAGTGTCACATGTAAACCATTAAATTTGATTTTGACAAAATGAGGCAACAAAGCATCCTCACAGTATACCTTATATATACGCTCCCTCAGATTGATAAAACACATCCGATTGTCCAAGGTTGTGAATAAAATAAGTCACTTAGTCAAATTTTCCAATTTCTGAACTTTAGGGTAGTATATAGACACTTTAGACAGTGCACTCCATTAATCCAAAATTGCAACTATCACACTTTTCAAGCAATGAATGGATACAAATTCCGTTCCTTGATTTATAATTCACACTGACACAGTTATTAATAGTCCAATGCTTCTCAAGTTCAAGGTGTTGTTTACAAATATTTCCGGGAATCAACCAGCACCTGGGAGCTTTCTGACGTATAAACGTTCACTGTGTGTAACGGACAGCAGGCTTGTACGGGTAGTCGACTGCGTGACCCAGTTGCAGTGCGTCTTGCTGCAGTGTCAAACCGCCATCTTGAAATACTTAAAATATTCCTTCCATCTTCAAAATTTTATACACTGCTACACACGGCGTTTAATATTCACAACATAGGATGGCTGCTAATATTTCTTCTTTTAATGAATATTTTCCTTTTGTGAATACAAAATAATTGTCACTTCCACGAATACCTGCTTTTCTCAAATTTTTGTATCTTGATAACAAATCAATCTATATTCACTTCAGACACCAATGTAACCTCTTCGTTATGTTTTAATTATTAATATATATCTTGTAGGCGTTCTCTCAATACATAACCTTGCATACAATAATCCTCTAAACAATTGGTTTCAATAAAACAACTTTAATATCTACACTATGCACATTTTATATATAATTTGAGGTTATACAACGTGGAATACTCAGGCACACATCCGCCATGACACCAGAATTTCTATGACAACTGATCATACTCACGAGCCTTCTGCGTCATTTCTTCCCGCGCTTTTACTCACGTGACCTTTCCGTCATCCAACTCGTGATACACTCGTTGTTCACACGTGACAATGAGTACAATTTTGCAGGGGACTACAAAGACTGAATATGCTCTCTATAATGATCATTGAAAAGGAACGTGTAAGCTTACTTAAATTTATTGACGTGATTGAAAACTTCGCCATGAGAAAATTTCGCAAACGAAAGTTGTAGGTTGAAGAAATAAAAATACATAGTTTTCAGTTTTTTTTGGTATCAAATTGAGAAAACAATTCGTTAACCCATGAAAAACAAAAGTTTTAAAAAATATATATTTAGAAATACGGAATAATGCGTAATATAGTTTTTTAAGCGGCCTCGTTCGTAACCACAAAACAGTGTAAGTCGGGATAAACCGTCATTACCGGGGACTACCTGTATATTAACATGCATATCTATGCTTTAACGTCTTTAATAAATATAACGAACTATTAAATCAAAGACATTGAATTAATAATTTTCCTCTAGAAAAACATCAACAAAGAAAACCCATCCTTTGATTATTTTTTTTGAGGGGGTGGGTACAATAATCGTATTCCCCCACCAAACTGTCTTGGAGGAAGTCGTAAGGTGGGATTTATCCATGCTGTCGGTGTGTGCAAGCCCAAATGGCTTTATAACTTTTAAAATATAATACACCACCTCTTTCATATCCAGCCTTTTTTTTAAAGATCTCTATGCTGCGACTGCTTCTTTTCTTTTCTTCTCTTCTTTGTTTTAATGTTGTTTGTGTGTTTCATTATTGCAAGTTAACTGATATTTTTTTTTATAAAGTTTTCATGTTTAATGTATTTCATTTTATTTCTTAATTTCTTTTTAGATGAAAAAATATGTCTTCTTTTTTTTCTGACATAAAATCGTACACAGTAAAATTTTTGGCTTGGGTGTCACCCTCCTGAGTTGTGTCACACGGGGCGTCCCGCACCTCCCGCTCCCACCTAGTGACGCCACTTTTTTCCAATGTCATAATTTCGTCCTTATTTTCATTCAAATTTCAATTAGTGCTAGAACTTCTCAAGCTTTGATTACAACTATTCAATGGTGCTATTTTTTTAAAACGCTTATAGAATATATTCCATATGTCACATCTATTTCATTACATAAGAAATTCTCAAAAGAGATTTCGGAAAAGAGATTGGTCAGACAGTCTTCGTTGGCGTAAAATTACGTCACCAGTATGTGTCGCAAACATTCGGATCGATGATCATTTACCGATAACACTTTTATAGTTGAAACAATTAAAATAAATGTTAGAAATATAAGAAAATAACGTTTAAAGTTTAATTTTTCTTTTTCTTTTATATTTAGTTTTATTTTTAAAATTTTACCCATATTTTTCGCAAAACTATTTATAAAATATTTTAAATTATGTGTATTGTAACGTCTGCTTATTAGTGGGCTTAACAATATCTACGTTAACTTTTATTTAATAATTCCAGGAGGCACTGGTTCAACATGATAACTTCTAATTCAAACTTTGTGTACATCAATTTACACCATAACGTCCTCAATTAGAAATACATCAGTCGGCCATCTCCTTTCGCGTGACTACCTTTTTTCCTCTTGTCATGTGACCACAACCAAATAACTTCTGACCTCTCTCTCACTTGACATGTATGTAATTAACATTCTCTAGGTAACGTAGTAAGAATGTTGAGTTAGAGTTAGTTATGTGAGACAGAATTGCAGGGGTAAATTTATTACGGAAATTTCAGTCTGTTACAAAGTCAATAATAAACAGGTGAATAAGCAATATAACTCAAACCCTAAAAAGGATTTAAGTTCTCTGAGATGCATATGACTATTTTAATATGTGTAACTGCAAGTCTATATTACAAATACTTTAATGAATGTATATTTAATTATTGTGTGAAAAATAATTTTTCAAATACAGCAATAATATAGACATAGGGATAAAACACTTTGTTGTTCCATAAGCAAGAAACAAAATGTATGAATCTTCATTTTCCAGGATGGAATTCGGGCATGGATTGCGTTTCCAGTTCCAACAAGTAAAACCAAAGAACTATCAACATTTCAAAATCAAATAAAAATCCAAGAGTATACGTAAAACATGGATAATTCTGTGTCAAAATAATATTATGTATATTGGGAACGTCTGGAATAAATAAGATACAATAGTAAAGAGATGAGATAATATAATCAAGTCCTTAACTTAAACTGGAGATACTTAAATTTGAATAATATTTATATTTCTCGTACTTAAGAAGAGACTATTTTAAAATATGGTGTCACTCTGTACAACATTGCCGATCCTGAATAATGATTTTAACATGAACTGTGTAAATTGCTTTAATGTTTGCTAAGCCATTCAGTGTTCTTGTGAGGTTTAGTGCATGCAAGATTTTTAACCACTGTTAGGATATCCTTCTTTTTAAATAATTTTGGACAATGTTTTACTTTTTTTTTAATAAATAAATAAATAAATGAAATAATTTAAACAAAAATTGTGTAAAAGAAAGAATAAAATTAAACAAAAACATTATCACCAAATTTAAAACCATTGTATGGAGTATAAAATGTTTAAACCGTATATATACTTAAAACTTGAATGAATATAAATATTTATATTTTTATGATTGGTAATGGTCGATTGATCAACGCAATGCGTTCATTTAAATAATCGTAAAACTAAGATTTACTTATAAAATTTATTAACGAGTTGTTGTGTGTTTGTTTGCTTTTTACTAGCTACTTCATAGTTAAAGTTAAGTTCTCTTTATTGAATGCATGTTTTATCAGCCTTAATTTGGACGTTGTGTGGGGGTATGTGTAATTATGATGTGCATCTTTATTCAAATTTGTTTGTGCTGTAAACATTGTTTATAATTAACATGTTTTATTACTGAGAGTACCCAGTTATTACAGGTTGTGTTTAGTTGAAGCAGAGGCGTCATTAGGGTTGGTGTCACCCAGTGCAATAGCTCATGGTTTCATCCATCACCACCTACGACATATATCCCCTTCGATTATGCGTGTGCCAAATAATGTTAACGACTGATTTTTACATTTAGGCGTCAATCTTATGATGATGTCATTCGGTGCGGTCCGCTACCCCTAGTGACGCCTCTGTGGTAATGTTTGCGTAAACGTGAAACGTTTAAGCTTAAAACTGTTAAATAAAGTATTATATTAATTATTATTCATGTTTTATTACTCATCTTTTGACATCGTTTATAAAATATCAGTTCCGTATATACTAGTTTACTGTAATGGTTGAAAAATACATTAAACGGCTTTAGCTTTTAAATATACAGTTTAATCAAAAAGATAGTTTAAATTATGACTCAAAGTTTTGTCAATATAACGTATTAAAATAGAACCAGAAGTCCAAATAAGTTATTAATACTGGACATGAAAATCAAAACAAATCTAATGTTACTGATACTTGTATACATACGCCTGTGATAATGATACACTTTTTACGTAATAATAATTAGTTTCTATTTCGAAATTTGAAGGTACTTAACGACTTTCATTTACTTTGTAATTGTATTCCCTGCACTTTTAACAAAAAATCCCCTTACTGTACAAGGCAATGTGGGGCATGGCAGATTTCAGCCGCTATGTGTGTGTAAACTATTTCATCACGTTGGTAAATATCGACCATGTGCTTTAAGAAAAATCATAGAACCGAAGAACTATGTCCTGGTTCAGATAGCTATAAATGGAATGTGCTCTTTGAATTTGTTCTTTCCTATTTCTGAACGCAGCATCTTTGAAGATTAAAATACGTGAAATATGTTTCATATTGTGATAGTGTAGTTCGTGAATCTTCCGAATGCAAATAATACATCATTTATGTATTTTGTAGAGTTAGTATTAATTTAAATGGCTATACATTAAAAATAAAATAAGTATAAAATGAATGCCTCATAAATAAACCTGTGTTGTTGTGTTTTTTTTAATTTTATTTTTATTGCAAGCTCACGAGATTTTGTTAGATTTGTCGCGAGAAAGTACATATATACTTCGAAAACGAAGAGAGAAATAAATACATTAAAAAAAACAAAAACAAAAAAACAATAACGACTGCATAGGTAGTTGTTTAGAGATGCTTGAACCTATCTTTTATTTCATTTGCGTACAATTGAATGCTTATAAATCTAAATTCATAATTTTTGAAGATTTAAAGCGAAGAAACGGCTAAGTGACATGTTAGAAATGTCTGATAAACGTTGAAAATAGAATGTTTTGACTGAGGTTTTTTGAGAAAAAAGCAATAAGATTTTCAACCTTATGAAAAATTATAATGTAAATGGTTATTTATGGTGAATCTCTGAATTCTTTGGTATTAAAATTTAAATATCGAAAAACTTCAAAAATGTCACACAGCCGTTTATTCCATTGAGATTTTACTTTGATAATCCGATTTTACTTTATGTATTATCAGTTTTTTTACAACAGAGGTCTTGGTGTGATGTGAAATGAATTTTAATACAGTTCCGCAAGCGTACAAGTATAACAAATACTGATGTTATCAATATACTTTGGTGAACTAAGCAAATGTTATTTTATATTGACATCATTTGCTTATATAAATAGTTAAGGTTTGCATTACTAATTTTCGATATAACAATAGATTTTAACGAAAATACTGACAATCAAAGCGAATCGATGAATTAGACTAAAAGTATACATTTATACGTTTAAAACTTGTAACGTTTCAAGAGGCACAAACTATGAACATATCCAATTATTTTATACACAGTCATTCACAACATATCTTCATCGAGTTATTTGCTCAAATATGGCTTCTGTCAACGCAATTATAACACTTGCATTGCTTTCCATTACTGCATTTGGTATGTATATTTTCCATAGGTAATATGTGAATATATATAATGTATTATCGTATGTTATATGTTGCAGCCGATCATTCTATAAAGAATATTTTTGAGACCTACGGTTATCCATAGTGTATGTTTAGTTTATATATAAATAAATAAATACACATATATATATATATATATATATATATATATATATATATATATATATATATATATATATATATATAAATGTTTGTGTACTTCATAACGTGGTAAGGTAGGAATTAGTTCTCAAAATAGTTGATTTGTGTTTTATATTTGTGATGAGGAATGTAAACTCAACCGGCTACACAGCCAGGAGACCACAATATCAATTTGTATAGTGAACGACTGTTAAAAACCCCAGACATGAAAACCGTTTTCACTTGAACATTTCTCAAATGGGTCTATATGTCTCGCAAACTAAAGTTTACTTCATTTTTTTAAATTTCGAAGTCTGGTCCAAACTTCAAAAAAAATTCCCTAATAAACAAAAACAATCATTGTTATTCCGGTTGGTTTGACATAAATCTATTATAAATACAAAGTACTTTTTTAAAGATACTCGCTATCTTCTTCTTTTTTTAAAATAATCTCAGTTAAGGTGTAGACCTACAGTGTAATGAAGAAATATCAGATATCTCATTGTTGAAATGCCGATGGCAAATGGTGAATAGGTAGGGTCACTATGAAGAAGACGTCAACTTTTTAAAGAGATTTTTTTAAAGGAAACTGCATTTTGTGAATGAGATGCTTCTTTACTAAAGTGGATATCTGATGTTAGAAACAGGCTGCTTTCTTGTTGGCAGTAAAGCATACTTTATGTTTTTAGTTTGATTTTTGTTAAGCATGTTTTATAACATGTATATACTTTTTTTTTATATTTTCTCTCACAGAGTGTCAGAAGACATGTTTTCTAAAAGACCTAAAACAATTAGAAGTGTCGTGTAATATCACTGATCTCAGGGCAACAAACGTAGTTTGGAGTTTACTAGACACAGAGACCAACAAAACTTTGATAATAAGCTCTTGTGAAGCGACCATATGTCATCCTTTAATACCTAGACTGGCAAGCAGTATATTTGTTGCTGCAGTGACGTCAGATGAGTCTGGCCAGTACATTCGATCCAGCTCGTTAACCGCTAATGTGAAATATGGCAATCTGACAAAGTTGTCAACGCTGACATGGCTGCAATGTCAACAAAACGATAACATTATAACAGTATGCGACTCGTTTGACGCCTATGGTAAATTATGAAACTGCTGACAATTGTTGTTGTTTTTTTTTGTTTTGTTGTTTTGTTTTTTTTAAAATTGTTTTATTACTATTTTTGTCGATTTCCTGATTTAGCGTTGCTTTGTTTTTGATTATGGAAGAAAAATTAAAATCTTGGGTTATTATTCACGATTTGTTTACCTATAGGGAGTTTTACTCAAAAGTTACTTTTCACAAGTTGTTCATAAAAGCAAATATGATTGGTGGTGTATTTTGTCCAAAAAGTACTGATCGTTTTTTTTAGTATTATTAATAAAACTAGATATTACTTGTCAAGAAATGTTACTTGCATATCTAGTTATTAAATATCAGACTATTCTAACATGATAACCATTGTTTCTGTTTTTAGTCAACCCAACAAAAATTAAAAATGACGAAACGTATCTAGATTCTTATGATGGGATGCTTGCAATCATTATTCAGACTGACAACATTTTCCCTTCTCCAGAATGTACTCTATATGTTGACGTAAGTTAATACGCAGAGAGCTTCTGTACTGCAATACATATTTGTATTCAATATAAATGTATATATATATATATATATATATATATATATATATATATATATATATATATACATATAAGACCCATTTGTTGTCTGTCGTCTGTCTGGATGTTCCCTATTAACTCAAGATCCAGACAACCAAATAACGTAACATTTGGTACACGTACACAAAATTATACCGGAAAGGTTATTAAATAGGTTTCGTTCCATATATATAAGATACTGGGGGCCGGGGGAACAAAATGTAGTTTTTCCTTAAATGAGCTCTATAACAAATACAAATTAAAAAAAAATATATTTCCCGTGTAGGTAGAATTATAAAACTTTCGGTAGTTGTTAAGTATCATTTGGCGATGGTAACATGTAAAAAAAAATATATAAATTATCACTTACTGGGGGCCAGGGGCCCTATTGTAGTTGTTTTTTTTTATATTTAAAACTGACTCAACACTAATTCTTCAATTTCCCGTGAAGGTAGAAGCATGAAACTTTTCGGAACTTGCTGAATACACTGTTATGACGATAATTGGCGAAAATAATTTTTTTGAAATTTGACTCATGAGTGGCCGGGGGCCTAAAACCATTTTTTTTCTTTTATGGGTTATATAAAACTGAATCAAGACTAATTCCTCATATTTCTTTGTAGGTACAAACATAAACTTTGGAAAGTTGTTGAGTACCCTCCCGCGATGGTAGCAGTTGAAAAACTAATATCACTAACTGGGGTGCCGGGGGCCCAAATGTTATACATATATAGACGCATTTGTTGTGTGTTTGTCTGTTCCCTAATAACTCAAGATCCATACAACCAAATAACGTGAAATTTGGTACACATACACAAATATACATGGGAAAAGTTATTAAACAGGTTTCGTTCCATATATATATAAGATACTGGGGTCCGTGTAGGTAGAAGCATGAAACTTTCGGTGGTTGTTAAGTATCATTTGGCGATGGTAACAGGTTAAAAAAAATTATATAAATTATCACTCAGTCTCTTGGGCCTGCTGGCAAAGACTTGCAGACATCATGCTTTTCTCATGGACAGTTGTATGTGGCCTGCTCCAGAGTTGGCAAAGAGGAAAATCTTTTTGTACACACTCCAAATAGAACTGCCAAAAATGTTGTCTATCACATTGCTTTAAGTTAAATATAACCTTTATTGCATGCAAATAAACAGTACTGTACGCTTCTACAGAAAACCTTAATTTTAACATGGGAAAGCCGGGTCCTTGCCCCTAGTATATATATATATATATATTTATGCAAAATATATACATATAAATATAAAATCTAGGTATAGATAGATAGATAGATAGACAGACAGACATATAGATAGATAGATAGATAGATAGATAGATAGATAGATAGATAGATAGATAGATAGATAGATAGATAGATAGATAGAAAGATAGATAGATAGATAGATAGATAGATAGATAGATAGATAGATAGATAGATAGATAGATAGATAGATAGATAGATAGATAGATAGATAGATAGATAGATAGATAGATAGATAGATAGATAGATAGATAGATAGATAGATAGATAGATAGATAGATAGATAGATAGATAGATAGATAGATAGATAGATAGATAGATAGATAGATAGATAGATAGATAGATAGATAGATAGATAGATAGATAGATAGATAGATAGATAGATAGATAGATAGATAGATAGATAGATAGATAGATAGATAGATAGATAGATAGATAGATAGATAGATAGATAGATAGATGATAGATAGATAGATAGATAGATAGATAGATAGATAGATAGATAGATAGATAGATAGATAGATAGATAGATAGATAGATAGATAGATAGATAGATAGATAGATAGATAGATAGATAGATAGATAGATAGATAGATAGATAGATAGATGATAGATAGATAGATAGATAGATAGATAGATAGATAGATAGATAGATAGATAGACAGATAGATAGATAGAAAAACATATTTACCTATTTCAGAGCATACGAGTGTCACAGAATGCATCAATCATAATGTCCCAAGAAACAGAGGTCATGCACAATATTTGGTACTTTAATCCCGAATCAGACAATCCTTACGATTATGTCCATACTTCCCTCGGCTTTTGCTCATACGAACTAAACGTTACTGAATTGGGTGGAGGAATTCATCAGTTCCAAGTAAAGACTTCTGCAAATACCAGTGACCAGGCTCGAGAGGTTTTCGCCACGGAGGTCATGTCAATCAACTTGGATTGTGAGTTTTCAAATTCTCAATTTTTATTTAGTTTAAATTAATCTTTCTATTCATCTTGATATAAGTGTTACTCTAATTTTTTTTTGGTTGAATTTCTGTTTGTTTTAGTGTTTATGGTGTTAACATTTTTAGAACATTTTTGCCGCATTTCATTCTGTTTACGATTTATTATACCCCAGGTTTACAAGGCTCTATTGTTTTTAACCGTGTCATTTTACCGTCTAGGATAAATAGAATGAGTTATAGGAAATACAATCCTTCTAAGTATATGATCCTGAACCAATATATCGTGTTGGTATTTTATTCATCATTGTAAAGTAACGTTGCTGATTAAAAAAATGTAATTAAAACATATAAATAAAAAAAATAAACAAGGTTCCACATTTAAAGTTTATACAAACTCATATATAAATTTCAAAAAAATGCAAATAGGGCTTGTAATTTCTGAAACCGTAGAACGTCATAACTCATTGAATAATGTTCTATTTTTAAGATTATATTTTAGCGGAACAATGTTTTGGAGTAAAATACAGTCGAATCAATAAGTTATCAATATTTTTAGCATAGTAAAATTACGAAACTGTTGTTTTGTTGTTTTTGTTTCGTTTTTTTTGTTCAAGTCTAAAAAGATTTCCTAAATTAACGAATAATTAACCTATTTTCTATTAAATTTTATGAAATTCATCTCCAAAAAAGACCCCAATATTTCTATTAATAGAATTTTGCCATATTATGACAAGGCTTATTGCGTGATGTATGAAACTCTATTTATTTTTTTTTACAATTTTATTTTAGTTACGTTTTTATTTTTTTTTGTTTATTTTTTTGTGTTGTAAGCACATGAAGAAAAAAAAACCGAAAAAAATTATTTAAAAATTATTTCTAAAATTATTTTATTACGTTTGATAATGTATTTTATAAACTCAAAAGTCCCCAAGGATGTTATTACTACTGTCTGCAACTACCCAGAGATCTACATCAATGATGTGACTCTAACATGCAGGTCGGAAGTTGTGCGCAACAGTCATGGCTGCGAGTTTCAGATCTTGACAAACGTAAGTTTTTTATAAGTTTTTTTTTAACTTTAAAATTCTATTGTTTTCAATTGCATTTATATCAGTTTTCAGATTAATTTACTAAAATGTGTTTCTTGAATTAATGACATGGTTTGTCAGTGAAAATCAAACATATTCCATTTGCGCATCGTTTTCTTAAACACATTTTTAACACATTTGGTTACGTGCATTTAAATTGCTAGTCAAACAGTTTGCTACACATAATGTAAATGGTAAAGCATGTGATGAAAAGGATACCTGCATCATTTTATTTTTTCCCCGCTACTGTGTTAGCTTTAATGGGTAGAGCACCTATCACCTGGTAGATCTTAACACATATTTTTCTCGCTACTCTTTTACTATTCGCCTTGATTCTGAGTTTTTATCCAAAAGCAATGTTTGAGGCTTTCGGGTTTATCAAAGATGCTTTCCTACCAAGTACATAATCTCAATCCATAATCCATATATAGAGTATTGCTTTGGCGATGACTTTTGTGGGATAAAACTGAGCGGGCGGGCGAGATGCGAATAGGTTTCGTGTGGCATACGTTTTCCACATGGATTGTTGGATTTTAATGAAACCTGGAGCATAATATATTCACTCTCATCCAGATTTAAATCTACTTGTTTTTCACATTTTACAGCATATACCGTTAGTATTCAGAACCAATTTATTTTGTTCCCCCAACCATTGCTCATTTTGGGAACACAAATATTTTAACTTTTGCTATCGGTCAGATAAATGGAACTTGAGCAAACTTGACAAAAAACTTCAGTGCATGTTTTACTTCTGTATGTAATTTAAATGTTTGTGGTTATTTTATTTTTTAACCTAGGCTACTGGTAAACGAGATCGATCTTCCCTAAACTTTGTGAATAAAACCTGATAACCCATATTTAAAAGATATAGTATTGAAATCCTCATGACCATTCCTCTGGGGAGGTAAAAAGATTGTTATTCTTGTAAACGTGTCATAGTTCATTAGACATTTGATTTGATACGATCTTGACCAATACTGACATATGTATAAATCTTTTTTCATTTTAAAATCCACGGTTTTTTTTAACTTTACATCTTGCACCCTTAAAGCATGTGGGCCTTATTTTTATTTTTCTTAATTTAAGCAATAGCAATATTATTTAACAAAAAAAAACAACTGGCTACTGACTGGATGAATGCATATAGAACCATATTGTGTATAATACACCGTCATGGCTGATTCATTAGTCCAAATTTTGCGCTGTGGATCATAACGTCATGTCTCATTCATTAGTCCAAATTTTGCGCTGTTGATCTCTGCATCGGCCTCTTTACAGTGCCTTGAAGGATAATTTTGTCAGGCTATCAGCACCTGAAGGAACCATGACAGCTTGCGTCTCTTAATTGTCGCTATAATTGTTTCTTGACGACCCACAATGGACGCTATTCTGTCTCAGCCATAATCATTGGTCTTTTGATCCAGATAAGAGATATACATAATTGTTCGCATGCATTTGTTTTCAAATGCTGGCAACTTGCTTTCTGTCATTGCTAGTAGTGTCAAGGCATTACATCCATACGTGACATTGATTTTAACGAGAGTTATGTAGAGCCTGAGCTTTGTTGGAAGACTAATGTTTTTGCTGGCTCAAACTTTGATAAATTTCGTCATGGCTTCCATTGCCGATACCATTCTAGCTCGAATACTAACCCCTTAATCCAATGTTTTTTGGGCGGGGGCTCCTATTACATTTCTCGTAATTAATTTTTAAAAAAACAGTAACTGGAAACCACATTATTGAGTTGCACATTAATTAATCAAAGCTCGTGCTCATGTCTTTTGTGATGCATACCGTTATTGAATTAAGAGAAGCAAGCTGGTATGGTTCGTTCATGAAGTGCGACATGATACCCTGAAAAAAAGGCATTGTAGTAGGGCGCCAACGAAGAGGTCGACAGCGGAGAAGCTGACTGGACAACATAAAGGAATGGACAGGGAGGAAATTGCATGAATTAGTGTCGCCGCTCAAGAAAGGCACATTTGGAGCTCGTTATCTATTGATGTATAACCATGCGCTGCCCCCCAAAGACCACAATGGTCACTGGACTGATTATGATGATGACCGTTAACTAAATGTGAACTATTATCATAGTAATCGTATAAGCAAATTTAATCGGAGAAGTGATGGATAATTCTTGAAATTAATTTGCTGGTTAAAATTTAGTTGTTTTATGACATATTGTAATATATGATTTTTAAGTTTTTCCTTATTATTTGTCAGAGTATGAATTAAATATTTTTATTTTTATACACTTTTTAAAAACTTTTTCTAGAACATTCTAAATTGTGTCTTTTCAAGAACTTCAAAAATATTAAACCTATTTTATTTGAAAAAGTTTTAAAGTTTAACTCAGAATGTATGTTAGATTATGAATGAAATATACATGTACTTCTATTATTTATTTACTTGATTTGGGTATAATCTAAAATATTATAGAAACTTCTGTAATTTCATTTTCCATTAGGTTGCCTTAAATTATAACACATATTATTTAAAATGTTAAGTCGTGCTGAACTGCTTATCTGACTGATTTTGATTTTGGGAAACCTCAGGATCTAGAATGGTAGAATGGGTCGACAAATATGTAACCGTAACTATATCAAATGAAAGTGGTTTTGTAAATAAAACGGAATTTTCCATGTTTAAAAGGAGAAATGTGATAATGTGTCTGTGTTGTTTTTTTTTGGTCATATAATCAAAACTTTTACTTCGTTGTTTTCGAACTCATCTCCAGATTCAAAACTGTGTATGTATATATATATATATATATATATATATATATATATATATATATATATATATATATATATATATATATATAGATTAGATAGAAATGAAAAGGTTTTTCGACACTTACTATATTATATTGTATCTTAGGGAACGTCACTGAGGTTAGTTTCTGATATCACTCTCAAGTCAAAATATGCAGACCTAATGGGCGTTCCGATGCTGGTCACTGAGTGTAAGAAGACCTGGAATACAACATATCTAGGGCCAGGCTATCATCAGTTTCGAGGGAGAGTTTTGAGTTATGCTCTGATAAATTTGACCATGTTTTCGAACGAATATACGACACCAATGATATTGTGTAAGTAGCTTTTTTAAAAATATATATAAATTTTATAATATATTATTATATATGATACATAAATAGCAATACAAGTGCTCTTATTGTTATTTACGTATCATACAATCCTTTTATTGTTGTTGTTTTTTTTTCTTCTAAAATTGCCTCGAAAGAGTTTTCATCAGGATGTTCTCTCATTTTTTGCGCTGAAAACAAATATTGTTACAAATAATATTAAAATAACTCTAAAATATAAAGTATAATACTTACTTTTGGTAAGATTGTTCAATATTAAAAACAAAGTTACATTGTACAAACGAGAATATTTCATAAAGTTTTTGTTTAAATTTTTTAAAAAATGTGCAATCTTTAAAAAAATTACATTTATATTTGTATCAAAGGTATGTTCTGTTATTTTATAATTTTATTTTGTATTGTCATACAATATTAATAGCATAAAATGCACTTTTAAGTACAAAATAGTTATCGCGTGATTATTAATATTGATTTCGTGCACCAAAACAGCCAATGTTTCTATCTCTGGATGCATCTACCAAGAAATCTCAGAGAAATCTGTTACTGTGTCATGTCGCATGAACCTCAACAGAGATGCCATTGGATGCGAGTATGAGATTAAAACAAATGTAAATCATTTTAAATTATAATCTTAAGATACACCTCTGTCGTCTGTATTTCTTACTCTTAAGTTTATAAATATCATAAGAAAATATGTTTTTATGATTTACAAAAATCATACGTATATATATATATATATATATATATATATATATATATATATATATGTAACAATTTACGTCCCTTAGAGCAGGAGTCGGCGAACCTTTTGCCCATGGCCACGAAATATATCATTTTATGTAGACACTAAACCCCAAGGTGTGAGGTTCTGCCGACATAAATTTACAGCGTGTACAGTCGAATATAACGGTTTTATAACTGTTATAGGCCTAAAGGCACTGGTCATTCTAGATATAATGATAAATCGGACATAATGTGATAACTTGGATCAACATACATTGACTTAAAAACTAACACACTATAAATTTAATATAAATTGACATCATCAAAGATTATTAAAAATAGCAGAGGTTTCTTGTTTAAATCATTTAACTGTTCTGTGAGAAATGATGTTGCCTCAATTTGACACAAATACTTCAAACGTAGTGCAATGATGTCGGGCAAGTTAGATGTTGTCTTTAGGATAAAATCAATTTCTCAGCTTATTTTTTTATGTTCACTTTGTGGAAAATCATTGTTGACGAAGGTATGTTGTTGCAAAATGCAACAACGTTTTGACGGCCTCCTTATCTGCTATGTTAAAGGCCTTTTCAGCATTTGACATCTACACTTTGTCAAATCTGCTTTGTTTTCAAATTCAATACGTTTCCTAATTTTTGGATTGAAGTTCAAGAAGTTCCTCTGCTAACCCTTAAAACGCGAGTAGTACATCCGCAATGTCACATCGAAAGGGATATACAAAGCAACTGAAATTATGAGAATCAATAACTGGAAGGTAAACATCCAACCACTCCTTGAGATTAGTAAGATGTCTGATATTTATATACTTGCTTTTGGTCATAATTTATATTTCCACAAACTTCCAAATGCAAAACCAATTTTGAAAAGGACGCTGAGTTGTTTTCTTCTGCTTTTTTATATCCAAATTTTAATTCCAAATGCTGCAATCTTTTTTCAGGCATACATTATACTGATTTGTTTTCCTTGCAATTATATATGAAACGCATACACATATTAAAAATATCAGCATATTATCCGAGATGTGCAACTCAACTATAGTTCATAAACGTCTCTGCTAGAGCATGCGTTTGATCAGCAGGAATGTATAAAGTTTCGCTTCAAAGCCCAAACTGTTCTAAACGTTGTCGCGTGAAAGCCAACGTATCTCGGTGTGATAAAGAAGGTATGCATATTCAGCCTCACCATATTTAAATAAATCACGAAACAGTCGCGTTTGCAGTGCATGCCCTTTAATGAAATTTACGACCTGGATCATATCATGCATGACGACCTCCAGTTCGGGTTCCAAATGTTTCACAAGCAGAGCCTGACGATTGATCATACTGTGGTTAACTGCAATTTGAGTATTCCTCTCTTTGCAAAAGCCAAAAAAAACAGAAAAAACAACACATATACATAGAATGTATTCGCATTTATAAAATACGTTTAATTGAAGGAACTGGTTCAGTAGAGGGTTTATCTTCCAAGCGTACACGTACATATAACAGAGTTTGAATATATCTAGCGTATTCTAGATGATTTTATATGTCCTCACTGAGTCTGAATTACCCCCAAGTTTTCCCTTTTTACCCGAAATGTTGTATCTTACCCCTATTCACCAACCCCCTGCCGTAGAGGATTATTGAAATGTTGTACACGTGTGTGTTCATGTATGTTTCTGTGTGTGTGATTGTTTCATACATAGTTATACATTGATTAACTTCCAACTTAACAGTACTGCAATAGATATAGACTTGAAAACGTTGTTTCAATTAGGGCACTCTCAAGGTAGTTAAGGGAAGTATCACATTTGTGCATGAAACTGCAAGCTCAGCCCAAGAAACTCTTCCAACACTCGAGTGCAAACTGAGAGTGAATCCCCGTGACTTAGGTTTAGGGCATCACCAGTTTCGTCTTACCGTGGTAGCCAATGATACAAATGGTGACCTCATCAGAATTCCTTTTAACTTCACGTCACCATTACTGTTTTGTAAGTTATTATTAAATACATTAATTTTAATTAATGAGTCATTTTAAATTATTTATCAGTGCGATATTATCATACAATTTAAATCAATTAACTAAAATTAATTGGAAACCTGAAAACATTGATTTACAGGTTTAAAACAAAATATAATTTGTTAAAATTATGTGATAATTAAAATTAAATTTTCCTTTTTTTTGTTGTAATCTATGGAAATGTAAATACGTTAATCTATATATGCGCAAACATTTATTTACGTTAGATCTACCTGATGTAGTACTAGAAAGAAATCATGACACTCATCTGTTCTTCGGCAATGAACCAGGAACGGTTATCTGTTACCTGGACCATTTAGGCAATCCTGTTGGGAATGTACGCTGGACGTTGGCGATGAGAAATGGAACCATGGCAACGGGACAACCCGGTCACAACAAACTCACGTACACCGACCAGATCTTAGGTAAAGCTTGTGAGAGAGGGGGGACATTGCGGATATAGATGCAGTGGATATTGGATGTCAAAACTTAACTTCCTATCTAATATTTTACTACTTAGGGAATATACATATATGAATATTAGTAGAAAACCAACATTTGTTTTTCATTTATAATTTGTGCCAATAGAGTAGCCAAATCAATGGCTCTGTAGAGCCTTAACATTAAGCTGAAGACCTACTTAGTTTTTATGTGTACTTTAATCAACAAGATCAACTTAAAATACACTAATTGTTGTTTGACAATTGATGCCGACAATTTAGCAATGCAATTATTAAACTTCTTCTTTAAACAAATATATTTTTAATCTATAAATAGTTACATTGCAAAAAAATATATATTGAAAATTAGCGTTTTTTAGAATGCGTCTTAAAATTAGTGCAAGTAAAGAAGTTATTATTTTTGACTACGCAAACCATTTTTTGCTCACCTTTTGTGTCTGAAACTGAACAATTTTGCACTAGATATTTACCTTTATTTTAGTGATTTGCTTTGTAATTAACAATTTTCTGTGACGTATAAATATACTAAAATGTTTGAAAGCATAAAAAAAATAATAATTCGCTCTTTATTTCAGTTGATTACAAGAATATCTCATGTGAGCCTTTATCGGTATTGATGGATAATTTACCTAAGTTATACGTGGACCTTGTAGCTAAACGTACGTATTAAGCATTTATGAGTATATTAATAAGCATTTAAATATATATATATATATATATATTAACTAATATATATCATTTAAATAATTCTATATAATAAGAGGCTATGTTCTGTGCGTCTTCGATAGCGATTGGTCTCTCAAACACATATGACTCCTACAGACAATCATATTGAACACGTTTACGCGGACGTTCAAAGCGAGTTATTTTTGGTGCAGTATTTCTTCCAAGACTTTATTTTGAGCTATGCGCGTTGGGATTTTTAGTCAAAAGCTCTGTTTTTACGAGTTATTTATTGTAACTATAATGAATAGTATTTTTGATAGGATGAGCGTGTATAAAAAAAAACAACAAACTTTCTCTTTTTCAATTCCGTTATTCGGCTTTATTTTAATTTTCATGAACAAATATCTCTTGAGATGTTTTCAAAAGATGTACCGTGATATTTTTTTAAGGAAAAAAATGAAGTTGCTCCGATTTGA
The DNA here is from genome assembly GCA_944989445.1 of Ampullaceana balthica. Taxonomy (NCBI): domain Eukaryota; kingdom Metazoa; phylum Mollusca; class Gastropoda; family Lymnaeidae; genus Ampullaceana; species Ampullaceana balthica. The sequence goes on from CALYLW010000258.1 coordinate 512,594, forward strand.
GATCCCAATATTCTAAGTTATTGACGATAAAATTTCAATACATACGTCTTAATGTTTAATTCTAACTCCGATATCGTCTTAAAATTATTTGAAAGAAAAAGAACAGATATTAAACTTCACGGCCAACGGCTATGAGCATCAGATTGTCACTGAGATTGGCAGGTACGTCACACTAGAATGCGCAACTTCCAGCACGCCAAGGCCTATTATAGAATTTCGTCAAGTTGGCAAAAACAGAACCATGTCAACGAGGTCCCCATACTACACGTATAATGTGACGTCCTGCCAGGATGCTGGCAGATACGTCTGTTCAGCCAGACAGTGGACTTCATACAAAACGTTGGAGTCACATATTGAAATAATGGTTAAGTGTAAGTACTACCGATAAGTTACGTATATGACATATCCTTTTTTTAATTATATTTTTTGCCAGTGAAATATGTTCTAGGCCTTAAAAGATTTTTAAATTACTTATAAATTTATTTATTTTTAAACTTATAAAACTTAGTTTTCTCCGTTGTGTTCATGCATTCGTTTAAAAAGCCTTAAAACTCACCTTTTTATTATTTAAAAATTCAAATTTATCTTGTAAAATCGTATACATACAGAAACTGTTGTTATAGAAAATATTGTTTCGTCCTTCGCTCATCTATGGTTGATTTTTTGGTCTCGCATTTTTATTAGGATTATAATGTTGATGATGTTATAGTTGTACCTTTTTTGGTAAGGCAACACATTTAAACACCTAAATTCAGAAAGGAAGAATGTGAATTTGTATGTGTTTGTTTCTTACATACTAATATAGTAAAGTATGTATTTCCATGTCTATATATGTGTGGTATTTCTATTTAGAATTTATTGACGGTTGTATTATTGCGACTTTGCTCTTTCTTTTTCTATTCGACAGTATTTCAAGGTTTAATAATTTCTCTACTGGAATTACTTTTGTCATTTTTTAAAATTCTCTAGTAAATAATTGTTCTGCTTCTTTTTTTTATCTTTTTGTAATTACATTATTTTTTAAATAATTTTTACATTATTTTTTTAAATAATTTTTTGGGAGAATGGTTTTTGCACAGCAAATGCCTCATATGATCAAAGCTTTATAATTTATATTACTCTTAAAATTTGTGATTGTTTTAAATTTATTTAACTTCAAAATATATACATTAGAAGATACAGAAGTTCATTTTTCCTCCAATACTCTTATAATCTGTGTTATCTTGTTAAAAAAAGTAATAACAACATTATTTTTTTTTAAAGTCCCAAAGCATTAAAATTAATGAGTATTTTGTTGTATTATTTATATATGTCTGTTTTTTAACCTTATATTTTACAAAACGTATGTTTATTGTTATTATTAAATTTCATTTTTTTAATGTATATTATACATCTTTTTTTTTACAAGGCCCATTGATAATTAGAAGTGGAATTCCTTTCCAAACACAATTTTTTGCTCAAGTTCATGATGATGTTGAAATAAAAATTCCGGTGACTGGTTATTTCAAACCGCTCCACTACACTTTGCTACGTCAGTCTGGTAACGTCACCGTTGAAGTAACCAGTGGTTATAATACAAGCTACCGCCCCGGAGACAACCCTGATGGTACAATCGTGCTGAGTTTTACAGACGTGCGAGACCACGAGTTCACCAACTACACACTCGTCTTTGGGAACGGCATGGGGAGTGAACAGGAATTTGACTTTAAACTATATAAAGGTAATGTTGATATACATTCTTTTACTCATGAAATATATTTATAGCAGATGTCATGTCAAAATTAAACAACTCTCTTCAACATATTATAATATTATACTAGTTAATGGGATTTTACTTCGACGTGCGTCTACAATATTCGTACCAACTAGTAAAGCTTATATATACCTACTATATCTCTCTTGGCTTAAAGTAATACTTGTTTTTTAAATAAAATATTCTAAGCATTTTCTAAATGACAAATATTGTGTCAAAAATAATTTTAGCTTTGTTTATTGCATTGTGTCCTGTCGAAGTTGATACACCAAGGGGGTCTGACTCAGATGTTAAAGTTAGGGCAATTGTCGGCAGTGTGTGTTGCGGAGCTGCCGCCATTATATTCGTCATTGTCGTAATTTATTGTGTAAAGAAAAGTAAGTTATTTATTTATTTTTTATTTTAAAAAAATTCTTGTTTAAAATGTTTATTTCATGTTTTAGCTGACTAGAAAAATTGGTTGATCCAAGCGGAAGTACATACAATAAATAAATTAATAAATACACAAATTGGAGGCCATCCCCTTTGTTTTATTGTTATTTCATATTTATGATGTTATATTTATGTTTAACATTTGGGGGGGGGCATGGGGGTGGTGGGGTGTAAGTATTTTTTTTTAAACATTATAATACTGTTATTAAGACACCATAATAAATCAAGCTAGAGGGATTAAGGTTGCTAAACGTTCTGTCTTCTCATTAGAACTGTTTTACTTCACTCTTGTAACGAATTCGGTATAATCTATTTATGTATTCGTATAGTAATACCAAAAAAAAATTAATTATATTTTTTAAAAAAATATTTTTTAAAAATAATAAAAATACTTGACTGAAAGACCTCGAAAAATGTATTAATTCAAGAATTAATCCGATAACCATTAAAAACAACTCCAATATTGTTTATAAAAAGTCACTCTTAGATTTATAATTATTTTATATAGTCAATGTATTCCCTATACACGTATAACTTTAGTAAAAATGTTAAAACTGTAATTTAATACATTAAATTTCACGGTTATTACTGTTATTATTTATTATTTACATATGTTTGTTATATAGACATAATCCAGAACATTTTGTGGAAACAATTTTCTTCAAATGTTTGATTTTATTGTATGTTACATTTCAATCTCGTATCTATTTTTTTTAAAATAAATAAAATGTATTGTTTAGTAATAAATAATTAAATCAATTCGTCCATGTTTTAAATTCACACCCATTATTACATATTTCAGGTCAAAAACATAAAATTGTTAGTTCATCCAGGAAGGACAGTTATATCGTTACGAGTGAAGGTGTCATATCAAAACAATAACTTTATACATTTACTGATTATACTCAAATGTTTACCTATTTCATTTTATGTAGAGAAGATATCATGAAATTTGACTGACATCAAACATGTGATTCAACTTCATTTGGATGGTACATTTTTTATTAAGGGCAAGTATTTATATGTTTTATCATGAAATAATGTAATGAATATGTGCTGAATATGTATCTATATTATACATATATATATATATGTTTATATATATTTAAATATATATATATATATATATATATATATATATATATATATATATATATATATATATATATATATAAAGTGCAAATAAAAGCATCTTTCATTCCTGTTTAAAACTGAATGCTCTTTGATATTAATGAAATTTATTCCCGCCCCCCCCAAAATAAAAACAAAAAAAAACAAACAAACAATAATCAAATGTTTAATCTAACTTACAAAAAGGCAATGATATGCTTAGATAAACTAATTTACTTTGACTGACATTTTATTATGATTTTTATTTTTAAAAAAGCTGTTGAAAATTTAAAAATGTTTATATATATATATATATATATATATAAATATATACACATTTTTAAATTTTTATATGTATATTCATTTATGTCTTAAAATGTGTTGTAACACTAAGACTTGTAATCAGTAGTACCTGATATTGTTAAATACAATTTATACTCATAATTTTTAAAGTATTTTTATAACTTCGATTGTCAAACTTTCGCAAGATTTTCATCTTGATAAGCCAACATAATTTACAACAATAGTAAAAAACAGTATACAAAATAAAACAAAAACAAAAACAAGCTAATAATACGTTTTTTTAAAAATATAAAAAAAAATAACAATACAAATATTACAAAAGTACACATTATTGTATGGGCGTTTCCTTTACTTATTTTCTTTGACAAAATAACATTCTCAAAATATCTTTTTAGATATTTTTTTTTCTTTTTTGTTTTACACATTTCATTGTATTTTTTTAGAAATTTAACTATTTATTAAGATTATAATAACAAAATAAGTCCAAAATATATATGTTCTTATGTTTATTCCTTGATCGAAAGAAACTACACGATTTTCATTTCGATTGCTTCTTTTGTTCAGAATTTTAAATATGTAAAATATGTTATTCTATTTGACTTCCAATTTTGGTACCAAAGATTTCTTCAAGGACTTTCGTCATTAAGTTGTTATTAACTGAAGCACAAAGTTTTCTTGTGTCAATTTACTACAATTTTGTAGTTGTGTTTTCTAGTTCTTGCACTACATACACACCTACGTCATTGATATCTCTTTCAATCGGATTCCTTGTTGATAAAATGAGCTTTTCATACATTCCAATGATTTTAAGCAATATTTTACAATTTTACACCATTTTAATTATAGTTTTTTTATTAATTAAATTGTTTTTATTTGTTTATATTTTAATTTTCTTATTCCATGATTTTAAGCTCCAACTTTGTATTCTCATCGCTTGGCTAATATGTTTCTTCAATTTGCAAATTACATTGACCACTGAGACTATGCCTATGTCGTCTCCTTCTAAAACAGCAACAACTTGTAGACTATTAATCAGTATAAAACCATTATGTTCCTTAACAGATAAGACTTCAATACCAACAATACTTATGTTCCCATGTTGTTGTTTTTTTTGTTATTTGACAAATATTTTCAGAATCTTTATCAAAATTATTATACCAAATAATATTCGGTTAATTCATAAACCGTATGTCAAAAATTAGCTTGGCATATTTTGTCCATATAGAATTTTCTTCAAATGTAAGGAAATGGGTTTTTAAAAAGTTTCGCCTACAATTATTGCTTGATTTATCATTTGAGTTTGCATAATTAAATAAAATATTTTTAAAAATCTGCTAAAATGTCACGTACTGCAGTTTATTCCATAGGCTCCGAATAAATGTCAAAATTTTAAAAAAAATTTATGAGTGTTTGGTAATTAAATCATAGCCTCGTGACTAAAGTTAGAGAAATAATATACTAGCCACTATAAATGGCTATCCAAATAGAAACCTCGTTTTAAAATTTTTAATTTCTCAACAGGGATAAATCTCAATAATCTTATTGAACTCAAAAGGTGTTTTAAAAACGTATTTAAAAAATAACTTTCCTGTTCTGATTTTTTCCACAATATGTTTCAAATGTAAAAGTTTTAAAGACTAGGACTTGTCATTTTATGATAGAAATCGACATTATTACTGTCACACTTAAGAAAATTTAAATGTAAAATAGTTTTGCCTTCAAGGACGTAACGGCTTTATGTTTGAACTATTCTAACACAATGATTTCAAATTGTATATTAATGTTCATATTTCTTACAGACACCCTCTTTTTTAGAAGATTGTTGCAATCTGAGCTTATCTATGGTTTATGTATAGTCCTGCATTTTTTAAAGATTTTATATTTTGATATAATATTTGTTTGCTGGTTTCATCTGGCAACAAAATCTATGTCCGAATTCAAAACGGGAAGAACGAGAATTTGTATGTGTTTGTTCTGGCATATGAAATAAGAAAAGTTGTTATATCCCTATATCTGTTTTTGGATTGTATTTGATTTACTCTGTGTTATATGTCCAAGCTAGACTTTATTGCTTTACGTAACATAACTTATTTTTATTTTTTCTGTCATTTAGTGATTCAAGCTTTATTGATTTAACTATTTGTGGTACTTTTTTTAAATTTTGAATAATATTCTCCAGTAATAAATGTGACAGCTCTTGACTGAAATATTTCTAGTTTATCAATATTTCTTTGTTGTTGTAGTTTTTTTGGTTTTTTTTAAAGTTTTTTTAGTGTGTGTGTGTGTGTGTATGTGTGTGTGGATGCAGAGGTCTCACCAAAGTAAGGCGTCATTTCAGTTTTATATTCTTATTACACAAGTTACAGTTTTATGGTAAGGGAATGTGATCTATACAGCTAATACTGTCACCTGTCCAACGGTTAATTTTCGCTTGGCCTTCGATATAAACAGTTAGACATTAAGTATGTATGTGTCACCCGCATATTCCCCAAAAGCTGTTAAACTATTTTCCCTAGAAGATTTATGTGTGATATGTGATACTCTACCTATGAACCTTCTTAATACTAAGGGGAATAATTAAAATATATAATTTAAATCGCGAATGTTCTATTTTAACAAGCTATTTTTTGTATATTACGTGTCTGCGCCTTTGAGAGATATTGCACCTAAAACGTTTCATATGCGTATTTAAATATTTATTTATTCCTTGAATTTATAGTTTGGACTTCATACTCTTGAGTTGCGATAAAACTACTCGTGCCCGGTCTCTATGACACAATTATCAACAACAGTCAATATACTATCGATAAGATAACAAAAATTAGTTATGCGTGTGTTAAAAATGTAATTCAACTTTCATTTAAAATTTTAGTACGATATTTGATGCCTCGCAGATGTATCACAGGAAGCACATTTGTTGTTTCTTGGTCAATTGACGTTTTTAGCATGTGCATAATTGTGAATGTTGTGGTATTAGTGATAGGTGTAGTTTCATCAGCTTCAGGTAAATTTAAAAGTATATATTATTTTTAATAAAATTGTTAGAAATAGTATACTAACGAAAGTTACATGTATATTAGAGGTAAAATACATAAATGTTAAACTGTGTTTTAGCTGATCTATTTGATATAGACTATGTTTTATCAACGGTAATCATTAAGTCGTTTTTAAAAAATTATTTTCATTTAAGAATAATTCTAAAAAAACAAGAAATAAAAACAAACTTTAAAGCATCCTTAAATAGTATATTTAGAAAAAAAAAGTATATGCATGATTTATTTACAAAAAAAAATAAAAATAATGCACTATTTCTTTCAACTACTAACGAACACCCTCGACCCACAAACACATTCTAAAATAGGTAATACACTTTTTTTTAAAAAATATATGTGTACATAATTATGCATGTATACACAGGTATATATGAAAATGAAACCCATTAGGATTCTTAACATTTATTTTAAAATTTATAAAAGACGTGAAAAGTAACATATATCTTAACAGAGTAAACATATCAATGATAAATTGAAAATGAAATAATAACCGCTGTCGTTCAAGCAATAGAGCATCTAGAGACACCTAAATGTGGTGACCCACAACTTTACACACCAGACGATAATCACGTCACCTTTGTGTGCACTAGTCTGTGTGCTGGCGTGTATGACAATGAAACAGATGATTGCAGATTTCAAGTACACAACGATGTAGGTAGATACGATGAGTTTGTTTACAATAGACCTGAGTTTTACATACACATACGCGGATTAAATATTTCTAATCAGTTCCCGATTACGCAATCCATGTAATACTTTAGCCGAAATATTGGATATTAGATCATGCATTGAAGTTACGAACACATGGTGGCTTTGTAACAAAACTTTTTTTTAGGGTTACTGGCGGACAAATGGTTTACATTTTATTTAGGATTCCCTGAAGTATATTTAAAAATAATAAAATATGTATTTTATCAAACTATAATTTTTAGAGAAGAGACTTTTCAAAGTGACTTTATATTATTTCAAACCTAACATTCCATTACTTTTTTTTTCAAAAGAGTTTTCTCAGACTGAACCAACAAAAGCCACTTAGAACACGTTCCATATACAACACCATCATTTTTAATCACTATAAATATGAGATTAAAAACTTGTTCGCGAATTTTAAACATTTGCAAGGTATTTGTGTATATCCCCTGTGTTTAGAGTTTCAAATACAATAGAGTGACCAGTTGTTTTATTGCACTTGATATCGAGTAGGTCGTTTATTATATAAACAAGGCTGCTTGTATCTTGTATAACTAAAAGAGTTTAAGAAATTCAAAAATTGGAGTGATATATTTTGTATATTCTATATATTATCACGTCTTCAGTTAGTCATTTTCTCGTTTACATAAAGTATTATCTACTTTTTTTTGTATGTACCATATTTATCTCAATTGTGTATACCCACAAGCTGTGAGAGTTCAGTAGTCTATTATTAGCTCTCCGCTGATAATTACACAACAAAGCCATGTGTTTAGCAAAGACATTGAGATAATCCATTAAAGATAGTTATCATTTTGAGAACTTCCGTTGGAAAGATAGTGTACAGTGTACACGTGGGTGTGTCCTCCAATCATTTTTGTTGGCTTTGTTTTCTAGTGTATTTAAAAAAAATATGTCTATGTCGCGTGTACAACGACACACTTTCACAATCTTTGACTAATGGGCTGTCCATAAAGTACGTCACGCTCCAGGGGGGAGGAGGTGTAAGAAAGTGTGACAGTTCGAGACAGGGGGAGGGGGGTACAGCCATGTGTGACGTCACGGTGTTTAATATTAAATGTTAATTTTTTTTAAAAAAATGTTTTGATCGAAAGTGTGACTTACTTTAAAAAAGAGGGGGGGGGGAGGGGGGAATTTGCGACACTTTTTGACAGGGGGGGGTAAAAATCGTCCAAAATAGCGTGACGTACTTAATGGATGGTCCCTAAACTTATAAACTAACTAATTTTTTTTTAAAAATGATATCTAAACTTTTTCAATAGTCTTTTGCTTTTTTTAAATTAATGTAAATTATTGACGATGTTATTTAACATTACTTGTAGTATTAATAATTATAATAAATCCCTGCATTTCTCTTCATCAAGGGTGAATCGACCAACGTTACAGGGGATGTCACTGTAACATATCAATCATCGGGGAACGCGAGTTATCCATCGTTCCAGGTCGTCTGCACGTTATCGTTAAAGTTTGATGATCTAAGTCCAGGAAGTTACAATGTTAGGGTCACGGTGTTAAACAATGACTCATCTCAGAATCTGACGTCAGACTGGACTACGTCAGTAAATTTAAGTAAATTTAAAACTAATTTTAACAGCATTGTCATTTCAATAGTATCTAAATATAATCTCAATAAAAACGCGTAATATTTTTTTAAGTATGTACATTCACTTAATTTTTATCATACTCTTACAAATGGATATCACATATATTAAAATATATTTTATTAGTTTTATTGTGTGTTCTTTTTTCACCCTTTTTTAAAAAATGTTAAAATTACGAGCAAAACGAACCCACTTATAAAATAATTGAAGAGACGTCTTGCAAGACCTTCCAAGTCACGTTTTTACCAAATGGTTTTACGTACCAGACATTGCTGCTTTTCCAAGAATCTTATATTTTTTTACAATAAAATATACCTAATTTAGTAGGCTTTCAATGCCAAAACCAACAGAATACACTATTTAAAACAGAAAATGGCAGTAACTCATTTTCCTTCCAAAATCGACTTAGTAGGTTTTGCAAGTGGACTCATCAATCAGTAAGTTATATTGGCAAAGTAAGTAAAAACAAATTTAAAACTTTTAAGTCTTACTTGTTAAAATTCTTGTTATAGCTGCACCAACCGTGGAACTAGACGACAACTGTGTGACGAATCTAACAGAAAGTTACCATAGCAACTACGTCACATGTTTCTGTTCCCCGTCCATGGGCACAGAGCCGATGGGTGAGGCAAGGTGGTTAAAAGATGGCCAGATCGTTGAGCATGGTGGCGTTATAGACATTTATTATTATGAAACGTGTGAGTAGTTTCTTTTATATGTATGCTTTTTCTTTTCGCTTGTTAAATATGTAAAACAATGTCTTTACATAGAAATCTGATAGTTTGTTATGTTCATAATCATATAGATTTTTTTATTCTTTATCTATATTCGTTTGAATTATATATTATGTTTATATTTTAACAATTGTGGGAAAACAGCTTTTTTCCAGAAACTACTCGAAATAAATTTAAATAAGGATTCTAAATAATTTTTACAGTTGATATCGGATACTTTGTCATTGACAAAATATTGCAAATAAAGTACTCTTTTTTTCTCATTATAATTATATTTTAACTTTTTAATGTGTTAAGGTTGTCTAAATAAAAAAAAAGAAAATATACATTAAAAACAGATCTTGTCTAATTTTAGTTATAAAACTTGGATGTAACAACACTCATGACACTTTGACATGTTTCAGTAGACAACCATACGTTCATGTGTGTACCTGTTTCTCCGTTAAAGACTGGACCATTGCCAGGAATTGTTTTTGCTCCAAGATGGCCGAGTATAACTATATTTTCATTCAAACGTTATAAATGTTTATGTGAATCTATGCAGACAGTTGGATTTTCTTTCACGAAAGTCAATTTAATTAGAATTTTAATGCTAGTTAATTTTTCTATTTGTACATTAAAAAAATAAATCAATTCGTGATTATTTTATTGATGGTAGTTAGTTATAAACGTATATATTAAAAATAATCTAATTAATATATATATAAACATATATACTAGTAAAGGAGATAAAGAGAATTTCAATGTTTACTCATATCTAAGCATCCCCAATGATTCTTGGATTCATGGTCAACGGAACACTCGAAGGCTACGTCATGCCGGTCAACTCTACGGCCAACTTCAGCTGCCAGGCCATCAACACCGACGTGTCCAGCATTGTGTACGTGAAAAATGAAACTGGTGAAGTCCTGCGGTCAAAGGTCAAGTACTTCATGAGAACCATGTCCAGCTGTAACGACACCGGATTGTACGAATGTCGAGTACTGAACAGTCAGGGAGAAGTCATTGTGCGAGACAGCATCGACGTAACAATGGAATGTGAGTACAAAACTTCTTGACAACGTGAAAGCGTTTAACTTGCTGGCGTACGTAAAATACAACCTTTATGAAAACAAATATTTCTTGGTTATTCTACCAAAACTGGAAGGGTTAATTTAAATGGTGAATTTCTCACGGATGCATTATGTATGCACTGTTTATTATTCATGTGACCTGAAAATAATAATTTCAGAAGAGCTCAGATATATTTGATAGCTACATTGACAACACTGTTTCCCTTAATTATCTCATCATACAGACAGCACAGGCATTTTTATGGCCATAATTTACACCAGGGTTTGTTGAACCTGGTATTTTGTTTTTCCAAAATATAAAATTGTATTTTGATGTTACCCCAAAAGAAATGGATTTTTGCACATTGTATATGCCAGCAACGCGTATGCATTACTCACAAAAGTATCCGTTTGATCCCAAATCGGCTATATTGCCCCTGTTTGCCAATCAATGGTTAACACTTTTTACATTGCAGGTAACTTGCTTTTAAAGCTTTTTTTTTAATACGCTTATTTGAGCTCATTGTTTATCTCTCTCAGGCCTTTCCCTTCTGAACGAGAGTATTGATGCCCGTAACATTAGTGCCAAGATCGGTGATGTCATCGACCTTGACATTCCAGTCAAAGGTTACCCTGACCCAGTCATCTATAAACTATCCATGGAACTGACGAATGGAACCTGGAACATGACGCAGGACATGTATGAAGTCGTGTATGACCGCGACTACCCTGATATTTTATCAGACGAAGAGACGGTTAGACTAAGGATCAAGACCATTGAGACAACATCTTTCACAAACTACACTCTGATTATGTACAATGAGATTGTTTCTTTAAAGTATACATTTAGAATTGATGAAAGTAAGTCGACGAATTTTTCTACTCCTTTAGGAATTTAAATTAATGTTAGTCTTTCGGTATTAAAATAATGATCAATTATAAATATAAGGTATATATATCAAATTATATATGTTCTATACGCCATATTGCTATCTTTAAATATTAATTTTGTATTTCCTCCTTAACAAAGCAGGCGATATCGTTATACTTGACTATGCTATTTTATTTTAATAACAAAACATAAAGCAAGGTATAGGGTTATATGATTATCCTTGGTAAAATCCATTAAAAATATCCTAAATTTCTTCATTTGAAGTAAGATTTTTTTTAAAAATCATTTATACATGTTCATGTATTAAATAGAGAGTTTTCCGGGCAGGAAAGACGGAATGAGAGATGTTATAATTGGAAGTGTCGTTGGCGGTTCCTGTGGGCTCATTGCCATCATTATTATCGTTGGACTGCTCATTAGAAAAGGTAATCACAAAAAAAGATAATTGTCATCAGTGTTTGTAAAGTGAAACATAAAACAGTTTAACTATAGCATGTATAATACTTCAAGAAGTCCTCATTTAATCTTTTCACTTGCCTCTGTTTGCAATACCATTCCTTCTTTTGTAAACTTTTCGTACGTCAAAGTGTCATATTCAGTAGGCTCAGTATTATTTTTAAAAAAGTGCAATGTGAAAAATAATATTTTAATATGCACAAATTATATAAACGATGAAGTCGTCTAGCCGTGGACTCTAAAGACCGCCATCAAGCACCAGCCCTCTCTGCTAGCGGACCTCATAATCCCAATTTACTGACCGTGAAAAGGCACGTAGGGACGTAGGGGAACTTTTTTTTCTCTTCTTCTTGGGATCGCCCCACCCTCTGATAACATAGGCTACCTCAATGCGGAATGCCCAGTCAGGTAGGCGGTACTGCAAGGACCTCACTACCCGCCCCATATGAAATTAGAGCCTCCCGCAAGTTGTTTTATAAATTGAGCTCGAGGTAATTAACGTTCATTACAACGGCACCCCCCCCCCACCTTTCCAACAACCCAGTTTCAACTGTGAATACTTCTACATGGTTTCTACAGTAAGGTATATTCGCTATAGTAGCTGGGACAAAACGGTTGCCTAAGCGCAGCGCCTCAGAATGCATATGAGAAATCACCCACACAGGCTTCCACCTACTCATCACGTGTCTCATATCTAGGCGCTGGCTGCATGTAACCATGGTCTATACCTTGCTTCTGCCCTCAAACACTGATGCTGTAGACCAAAGATTGGGTAGTTTGAACAGTCATCTTAACTAGGGCAGTGGTCACAATGTAGATTTTATTGTTGGCAGATCCCATGCATGGTGATTGTCTGCCTATGTCTCAATGCTAAGAAATGAAATGTGTCCAGGTAGCAAATAGTTGGTCGTGGCCAAAGCCCTACCTGCGGCGTACAATCAGAGGCGTAACAACGACTTGGCAACGGGGCAGTTGCCATGGGCGCCAAGGGCTAATCCTTCAATAATCAATAATTATTTATTATGTATAATTTAGTATTTTCCCTATTTCTCAAGGGCGCGAAAAATGAATTAGCAAAGGGCGCGGAAAACACAGTTAAGCTTCTGCGTACAATATAGAAGTACGTCGTTGCAGAACTTTCCGGGAGGGTGGGGGTGCAAATGTCAATTAAGGTACTACAATTAGTCATCTCAATTGTTCATTTATTCACATAAGAACATACTGAAACAGTTGAATTTATAATTGGCCTTAACAAATAAAATTATTTTTAATTAAAATTCAGTATTTGTTATTTATTTTAAAAATGCATTCACTTTCATCAGTTAACTTTGTTAAAAACACATTTTTAAAAATATGTTATTAAATTGCAACACTTTGAGTATCATGTTTAACATGATCTCCATGAGTAAAATAAGTATGTATTTGAGTTTGTGTTTTAAATATTATTATTTTTTTTTAATTTATATATTTAATTATTTTTTTTTAAATAATAATATTAACACTGTAGTTTAAAACCTTCTTAATTTAATTGCCTCAAACAATCGAAAGCGACGATTTATTAACTGTTTGTTGATGGCGAATAATTTTATATTTCTACTGCAGGTTGCTGGCAAAAATGTCAAAACAACTTTACCAAAGGATTTAAAAACATGAATTCAGTGGACGTGAGCATTTACTGAAAAGTTCAACTTTAACCTCATTTGGATTAACTACAATTGTTTATAACAGAGCGTTAGTTGTGAAAGGAAGATGTTGTTTTGGTTTTGTTTTGTTCCTTGTTTTTTTTACTTTGAAATGCTTATATCTAAAATGATATATATATTACAACGAGATGTTTTCAATTATAGATACATTTAATTTTCCATTCATGAAAAGAAACCCTTTTTTAAAGTGAAAAATATGATATTTTGTGTTTGTTATATTCTATTTTGTATTTGTTATTTTTTTATGTGCTACTTTTCATTAACTTTTTAAAAATATCCTCTTTACAGTTATTATAGGCAAGGGTTTCCTGATCTTAAAGAATGTAATAATTTATTGCCCTTGTAATTAAATCATAATTTAAGTTTAATAATTATTGAATTTTGTTGTTGTTAATGTAATGGTGAAATGTCACGCTGTTTGTCAAATGAAAAACACAATCTAGCAACACATTGTTCAAATAAAACAATACATTTCAGCTTTATTTTAAAACTAACACGACAGTAGACGTTTCGGCTAATGCCTTCATCAGTACAATAACATAAAATACGTACTTACATAAGTAATAATTGAATCTTTAAAACATATTATGTCATAAAATATTTATGTAAAATAAAAAGAAAGGAAAAAAAAACAAGGACACAGGATATAGGAAAACGGAGGAAGTATCTAAAGTTACAGTGAAAGCTACAACGGGAAAAAAATGCTGCAGTTAGGTAAAATTATGAATTTGGTTAAGTCCATATGAAGCGACCGTACCAAATCGTTTTATAAGTGTATTTTCCATGTGGATCCTATCATGGGTATTGCTTGCATATAAAATACAAGTTACTGCAATATCTGAAATGCCGTCATGGTTAACACTGTTAAAATGTTTAGAAACATTAAATGTAGCCTGTTTATTTATATTGTACATCTGTCAAATGAATGTGTTTGAGAAAAGAGGTTCTTAAAGAAATTGTGTTCGGTTTGGTTTAAAGTTTAAATGTAAGTTGCGTTATATAAAAGAAAAAAAAAGTACAAAGTAGACAAGAAACTTGAAAGTTTTTTTAAAAAATATTTTTTTCTTAAATAATGATTGAACTATCCATATGATTTATAGATTTGAAATTCTGGGATGCCTCTGATTTCATTGTCTTTAACTGAATTTATTTTCTTCACGGTTTTTAACTAGGAAATCAAAATAATTAGCTTTTTTTTTCTTTCTCCCCACCCCCCTAAAGTGAAAGCATCGTTAAATTATTGCTCTGTGGTAAACGCCTATGGTTTGCACAGATTTATTGAACTAATGCTTTCTGCATTATCACAAAGTTATACTTAGTCTTTAGGATACTAAAGTGCGCTAAATAGAAATAGTGGGAACACACACTGTTTGTAGTTTTCATAGATAAGATAATCTAAAAAGTTTTATCTAATAAGTCATATCTATAAGTATAAAAAAATGAATTTGTTGTATTCATCAATAACATAATAATGTAGTAAATATGTTTCAATTAACGTTTGTTCTTATGGGAATACATTATCAACGGATTGTGTTAGGAATTGTATCCGTCTTCAATGGGATAATTGGATTAAAATGAAATAGTGGTTATCAGTGCTTCTGATAGCTTCTGTGAACTCTTCTTCCGGTAGGGTTTAGTTTTTCGTGCCATATACTTTTGTTGTTGTTATTAATTCTCAATTTTTCTTGGCGTAGAAATCATTGTAATATAAAAAAGCACTCCCATTTCACTAAAACTATTACATTTTTTTTAAAAATAAAAATGTTTTTAAAAAGTATATCAATAATCCGAAACATTTATTTGTAACCACATATGTAATATATTATGTTTGTAAAACACATTTTTAATACAGCTAGAAAATGTTGAAATTACTTAAATTTTTTTAAGTTATCAAAATGTTAACAATATGTAAATACCTTATGAAATAAATATTACAAAACCATTGAGTTTGTATGAATTATTGTATATACTGTTAATATTCTACAGATTCAAAAATACAACTGTACAAATTATTATAGCTTGCACACTCTGATTAGAATACAAATAACATCAACTGAAATAGACATTTTATAGAAACACTCATGTACAAATTAAGTTATTTGAATCCTTTAAATTGAAATGTATTTTTTTTTAATTAAAAAATTAAACATTGTATTTAAACAATGAAACTATTTAGAATACATCTGTAGCTGCATCCACTATAAATTTTAACGTAAGTCAACAACTACTCTGTAGATTATCGTGGACATCCCAGACGTGACAGCCCACAACTCTACACACCAGATGATGACCAGGTCAGTGTAGCGTGTTTCACACCCTGTGATCACCAGAACCTGGATTGTGTGTTTAACGTCCGAAATAACGTGAGGAGATATTATTATTATTTAAAACTATTTCAGTTTGTCTTGCATTACTTTTGCATTTCAATAACCCTTCACATGGAAATGCAAATGTTAGATTCAGATTGTTATATGCATAGTTAAATGTAATGTATCGCTATTCTCCTAAGCCCATCTTTCCTTAATTAATTTTTTGTGATACTTTTTTATTATCTTAACTTAATTATTTTTTTCCAATGATATATTATGTATTATATAATGAAAAATTGTATTTAAATACGTGTGTTAATCTACGAATACTATAAAGGTAATAGCCGACAAATTTGCGTGTGTAATAGACTATTAATAAAGCTTTAATTTCTTGTTTACTCTCACAATTCGTATGTTTATATTGTATTTTAAGCTACTCATTTGTATTAATGTTTTACTAATTTTATTTATTTTTTTGTAAAACTACAGGGTTATATATATAGCATTACGGGAGTTATAAAAATATCATACACAAACTCTGAAAATACGACCGGACCATCACTGACCGCGATGTGCACGCTGTCTCTACAATTTAAAGACCTGAGTCAAGGAGAATATGACTTTCAGGTCACTGTCTTCACGAACGAATCAACTCTAAATACAACATCTGAATGGTCCGCCCCAGTTAATTTAAGTAAACCTATGTAGCATTTTAAAGTGTGTATTGGAAATTGTAGTTTAAGTGTAGGTACCCTTAAATAAACAAGAGTAATTATTCTGAAAAAAAAAGCTTGGTACGTTACCTAAAATTCATGTTAGTAAATACTTGTAATATTATTTTGTTTAATAATGTTGAAATATATATTTAGGATTACTACGTCTTTTCAGTTTAACTAATTAGATAGAGGACATTGTTTTAGTATTACTAATTCTCCGGGACAATGGCAAAAAGCAACTAAATCGACGATAAAATTACTAAAAAACATTTAGTTGTTTGCATTCATAATGTATTTAAAATATGCTGCTTTTTATCGTAATTATTTTTTTTTAATTTTTATTTTTAATAGGTTATTTTATGACATAGTCTATCTGATTCATTTTTTAAAAAAAAACATTTTTAGCCGTTCCCGTAGTTGTATTTGGTGATGACTGTGTTAACAACGTCAGTGAAAACTACAAGAGCAACTACGTCACTTGCTAATGCTCCACCCCAATCAATGGTCAACCCATGGGCTACCCCGTCTGGTTAACAGACGGTCACCAATTGGGTCGTGGCGGTGTCATTCACGTCTTCAACCAGGACACAGGTAATTGACGTCTGCAGCTCACTGAGATGAAATACTAACCACCGTAGACAGGTGTCATTCACGTCTTCTACCAGGACACAGGTAATTGACGTGTGCAGCTCACTGAGATGAAATACTAACCACCGTAGACAGGTGTCATTCACGTCTTCAACCAGGACACAGGTAATTGACGTCTGCAGCTCACTGAGATGAAATACTAACCACCGTAGACAGGTGTCATTCACGTCTTCAACCAGGACACAGGTAATTGACGTCTGCAGCTCACTGAGATGAAATACTAACCACCGTAGACAGGTGTCATTCACGTCTTCTACCAGGACACAGGTAATTGACGTCAGCAGCTCACTGAGATGAAATACTAACCACCGTAGACAGGTGTCATTCACGTCTTCAACCAGGACACAGGTAATTGACGTCTGCAGCTCACTGAGATGAAATACTAACCACCGTAGACAGGTGTCATTCACGTCTTCAACCAGGACACAGGTAATTGACGTCTGCAGCTCACTGAGATGAAATACTAACCACCGTAGACAGGTGTCATTCACGTCTTCAACCAGGACACAGGTAATTGACGTCTGCAGCTCACTGAGATGAAATACTAACCACCGTAGACAGGTGTCATTCACGTCTTCAACCAGGACACAGGTAATTGACGTCTGCAGCTCACTGAGATGAAATACTAACCACCGTAGACAGGTGTCATTCACGTCTTCTACCAGGACACAGGTAATTGACGTCTGCAGCTCACCGAGATGAAATACTAACCACCGTAGACAGGTGTCAGTCTGTCTTTTGAACATTAATTTTATGTTATTTACAAAATGAATGTTCAACGAAGAAAAAAAAAGCAACATACAGATTAAAAGGGCAACATAAATTGTAATTATTATTAGGTTTTTTTTCCTTCTAAAAAATAGTTTTCTTATTTAGATTGGTATTAGAAGCCTGATCATATATTGATATGTTCTTAGTTGTTGTGTATCTTATTTCAAACTTGATTAAAAGTGTTATCTTCAGAAATGAGAATGTGTGTTTAGTTTTATCCTAACCCAAGCTAGAATGCAAATCAACTGTAATATAATTCCGACAATATGTCTTAGATAAAATAATTAAATAAAGACGAAATATTTACTTATTCTCAATCTGGAAGACAGTGTTTGTAAACTTTGTTTTTGTCAAATGCAATCTCACAAAACAAAAATTGCTTTGTTTCTTTAAGTATTTATATATTTTTTTTAAAATAAATATTTCATTATTCAGCTTTAGAGTAAACATAAGATAAAAGTATTTTGAAAAGTAATTTGAAAATCTTTTAAAAAAACAGCTCTCTCCTAAAACAAATGAAAAAGATTTAATTCTTATAACGAAATTTTAATTCTTTTTTTCTAGTTGAAAATCATCATTCATGTGCATACCAGTCTCACCATTAAATACCGGACAGTTGTCAGGACTTGTGTTCTCTCCCAAATGGCCAGGTACGCTGATAAATTTTACTGCTTTTAAAAAACAAATCTGCAATGTTTTTATTTCTCATTGATTTAAAATGAACACAGTGAACAAAAATATCATCATCAACATACATAATTCCCGTAATGGATGTAATGCTTATTGGATAAAATGCTGATTTGGTCAATAGTGCGCACCAAAAATTACTGCACCAAATATAGATCTTTTCAAACGTTCAGCATAAAATTGTTCAATATGATAAAAAATGAATCAAATGAAAATTTAAAAAATTAATGAAAGTTCTGTATCACGTTATTTTTTAAATCTGATGTGTATTTATTTTGAAAACTTCCGTCATTTTGACGGGTGATACGCTAGTTTATAATATAATATCAAACACTTGAACAGCATGGTAATTGTTACGTTTAGTTACTGTGATGCTCTTGTGTATGTTTTCTATACACTTATTAGCCACCCCAATGATCCTGGGATTCAGTGTCAATGGTACGATGATCGATTTCGAAATGCCGCTGAATGCGGTGGCGAACTTCATCTGTGACGTCATCAACGCGCCTATTTCCAGCGTGGTTTACGCCAGAGTCGATACCAACGAAACACTTGCCTCCAAAACCAGGTCATTCACACGCCTGATGACGAGCTGTGACGACACGGGCAACTACGAGTGTAGGGTCGTCAACGGTACTGCACACGTTGTGGTGAAGGATACCGTCAGGATTACCATGGAATGTGAGGGCTTATTATTTGTTATACACAAATGTTGGTGGAATTAGAAGGTCAAGCATTAAATTTAATTATATAACTATATATATTTAAATCAACACACAATTTTTAAAAAAACCACACTACCTAGAGTTGTAAAAGAATTAATTTACAAATCACAGACAAAAGGGAAAATGTGTATTATTATTATTTAAACACAGAAATATGTGGACATTTTCGAGCATATGTGTGTGTTCGAGTGTGTTTAATCCAACAGAGATCAGTCTCAGGGGTATGAACAGTTAATTTTGAAGGATCTAATTATTACCATACTTAACAGTATTGCATCACACACATTCACACAAACACACACACACACCTTCATATAAATGAGTTAACAGAAAAGAGGAAAGATACAATTAAAGTTAAATTTAAAAATTAAAATCATTAATAATATTGAAACATATTTTTTTTAAATGTTGTATTATATGTCTAAAGAAATGTCAAAGTACATGGACACATTAAATTTGATCGAATTACAGTAGTTTTGCTCCACATATTTGTCCACTTTAATTAATGTTTAACTTATATTATAATTATTATTATTATTATTATTATTATTATTATTTTACAAATTTACTTTTTTGTATACAATATCAGTGTGAGGTATTTTAAACTATTAACATTCAACGCAGGTCTGGAGCTGCAGAACATCAGTGACCAGTCACGCAACATTGGGGTCAAGGTCGGAGACAAAGTAGACATTCAAATTCCAATCAGAGGATATCCTGACCAGTCACTCTTCACTCTCAACATACAGTTGACCAATGGGTCGTCTCCCATGAGCCAGGGTGACTATCACGTGGTCTATGTACCAAAATATCCAGATTTCGACACTGACAGGGGTTAGTCAAACTCAACATGGGGAATATGACGTCATCATACTACACCAACTTTACCTTGGTCATCAGCAATTACTTAGTGTCCCTGGAAATCTGTTTTAAACTCTACGACCGTGAGTATTACGTTTTAGATACCCCTTTAAATTTCAGTGAAATATTTCAAACGGGAAAATGATTATGAAGAAATACCAGTTAACACTAAATAGAAAACGAACTTCACAAACAAATACGTAGTTTTATTTTTTTTAAATTCGCTTACTGCAAAACGAAAATTATTCTATTCAAATTGATGAACAAAATTCTTAAAACTCTTGCCGTACCGACGAGAAGTGAAGGGATTTAAAATGAATTGAAAAGTTAACTTGGAAATACTGACCCCATTCAGGTAGCTGGTGACTTTTGTTTATGTATCTCCCAACTCACTGCTATATATATATTTATATATATTTATATATATTTATATTTACATATATATATATATAACTTTGAAAAAGAAAATCAATTTCTTTTTTGCATTGTTTGTTTTTTATTATAATTTTTTTTAAATTAAATTTCTTTAAATTCCTTCGACGTTTATGTGTGATTACCCCTTAATACGTTATTTTCTAACGCGAAAATATTTTTCAGTCCTGTCATTTTCGTGTAAAACGATAATCAATTTACTAAAAAAAAATAACTTCAAATTTTAGAGTAACTCAAAAAATATTTACACGTACTTCTATTTAAATAACGTATAAACCATTTAATAACTGTTAGCAATTATAGACATCTTATTTTGTTTTCACATTTTTTTTTACATTTAAAAAAGCTTTTTGATTTCAAAATTTTCACTCAGCTTAAAATTAATTGATTTTCATTAACATTTGATTAACTACATGTGTTTATGAATTACTCAGTGCCTATGAAAAAAACAAACTTTGTTGGTTGTCTTCTCTCTATCACGTATTAGTATCAACATAATATAGTAAATAATTGGTGGCAAAAATGGGGATACGGTGGTCGAAGTGGCAGCGCGCTCGACTGGCGTACCGATGGTCACGGGTTCGAATCCATGGCAAGCCAAGGATTTGTTTCCAGGGCCTAGGGCGTCCCCGAGTCCACCCAGCTTGGAGTGGGTACCTAACACTAGTTAGGGAAAATAAAAGGCGGCTGGGTAATGCGTGGAACCCTTATAGCCGTGGCCTGTGAACGCTGCATCACTTTCCGAAATCAACTGCTGCCTTGCAGATGGTCTTGGCTGACCAAAGGCTATGGAAGCACATCCAGATAAAACAGCAGGCTGAAGTCGGAGACCACGGGCCAATTGGCGCAAAACTCGTCGGCACGCAAAACTCAACTCAAAATTGAGAACAAAGAAGAAGAAGTCTCCAGTCTGGAGAATAGACCACATGGGATCAACGTTGTGTTCGCACTGACAATCTGATTGATTGGCCACACCCACCCTTTCCTTTCCTATTTAAGCTCTTACTTTTCTCTCCTTGCTTTATCTCTACTGGACTACTTGGATTTCACCGCAGCTAAGTGTTTTTTTCTATTATTTCGTTTTATTCGTTTCATTTGTGTACTATTTGTCCGTTGAAGAAGGCTCTTTGCCGAAACGTTCGCTGTTGTGTTACGTCCTGTCAGGCCTACTAATACCCTGTTTTTATTTTATGCATTTACCTTTTTAAAAGCCTGATTGCAGTCTCACCCCCATTACCTTATTCCGAAAGAAGTATAACACATCCTGATAAGGAATGTGGTAAATTTAGTTAGGACTAACTAAACTCTCAGCAAGCAAATCTTCAAAATTAACTTAAAATGTATAACTAATATTGGTTATTATTGCTCAAATTTAATTAAAAAAAGTAAGACTTGTAAAGAAAACAGAATAAATAAAAGCTGTACAAATGAAAAGAAAAAAACGCTTTTCTACGAAACCACCGGGTATATGGATTGTCATTTCTAAAGTAAAAATTATTAATAGAAATAGCTGGCATTTTTAGGTGGACAAATTTAATAAAGTTCATAAACAATCTAAGTCAATATGTGAAAGTAGGTATATTGGAAGGAAACATCTTATCAGGTATGTGTTTATTCTTCATACATTTAAGACAGTTTATTGGACTTGGACAAGGGAAAAAAAAATATGTTTCCTAATTTTACCCTGCTAAACTTTTTGAGAAGGTATTGATTCTTCTGTTGCTATGCTTAATAACATTGTTCCAATAAAATGAATGCTAATAAAACAACCCCGTAAAAAAAAAGTTTTTGCCTATAAATGCCTTATATATGAGACATAACTAAAAGTATTGATTATGTGCAAACGCAACAAACATTTACAGACTGAAACCAAAATTATCTCCCTTGGCTTTAAAACTGGGGGAAGAGATGAGGAGGTGTGGACATGGACGGGTGGCGTCAACGCGTTAGCTCAACTCCAAGTGGTTTACCTGGTTTAAACACGAGATGTGTTCACAGGTGGCTGGCCTGAAGTCAAGTGACCCGTAAAATGTAAACAATAGCGACCGCTACATATAGTTTATATAGATAAACTAAAAATGCATTAATTTAATTACGGTACATTCGATCGATCTGAACTTTTGATACGATGCATTGTTAGTTGACACGGGTCAGTGTGCCAAATTTCAGCTCGATGGCTTTACGGGAAGTGTGTCATTTTCAAATTCTATTTTTTCCACGGGCGGGCGGGCCCAAGACAGAGAAGACGGGGAAGTTAATATAAGGGATTTAAAAATAGAACATCACATAATGAGTTATGACGTTTTTCGGTCTTAGAAATAACAAGGCATATAAGCATGAAGTAAATTGGGTTTTCAAACATTCATAAGCGTCTGATTCATAACCCAGAAAGTGAAATCCATTGAAAAATTTTACATCCATTTATTAATTTGTACTTTTAAAACAAATTTATTTTTAAATTTTTTATTTCTACCAGCCAAACCACCAAATGAAAATAAGGCCTGCAAGAATTGCTCCTTACTTGGGGGAGTTTTCGGAGGTCTTTTTGTGCTTGCAGCTGTCTCCATTGTTGTTGTGGTACTCTGTAAGAAAGGTGACAACGACGATTTTTTCTTTTGGCAACATATCGTGTATTAGATTTTACAGAAAGAATAATAAAACATACAACTATTATTTTTTTTATTAAATGTAAATAATTTAATGCCATTTCATTTTGTTTTGAAAATTAATACTTTTTTATAGCATTTAAAAACAGTTTTTGTTTAAAGTTAAATTAATGTATAACATTAAAAAAAGTTTTTAAAAATGTTTTTTTCAATAAAGTGTGATAAAGGCACAGAATTGTGAATGGAAATATAGACTTTCTTGTGTTAATTATACATGCTTTCCATGACATTTTAGTCAATTTGTGATCTCTTTCATCAGATTATTTGAGATCGTGTAACCGGCAAGCTAACTCCAAATTTAACAGAATGACATGACAATGTCGCTTCTTCTTATTTAACTGGTCATAAATGTGCTATTAGTACGTGAAATAAAAAGAGTGTGTATTTGTTACAAATATTTATGTAGTTTTATGTCGGTTAAGGTAATTTAAAAGAAGACATTTTTTCAAAAGAAATTATTTTTATATGTACAGAAAATATTTTTAAAATGCATTCTTTCAGAACTGTTTTAATGAATTCTAACTTTCAAGTTTTTTAAAGATAATTTGCTTTTACAATGTAATTTTTTTCATCTTATATGAGCTAAATAAAATTAGTTTTAACTTTGGATAATTTGTAAATGGATTTTGACAAAACTTGGAATATAAAAACTTGATGGCCTATATTAAAATACTATAGGGCATTAAAATTATATTTGTCATTCTTTTAGGGCCGAAGGCCCCTAATCTCTTTTTTGTAAACGTTTAAGAAATTTTAACCATTCGATTTCACACGATTTTTTAAATACAAATATTGATAAACAAATAAATCCATTATGATCCAGATTGAATAAACTGTTGTTTTGAACTTTAAAATTTTCACCGATATGGCCCCGGGAAAAGTTTGTTTTTTTAAAGCCGTATAAATAGTATTTTATTCATCCCACGGCCATTACATAATACCGCAGACATATTCATTATCCACCGAAGGTTTCTGGAATTACATTTTTTAAAAACACCACTTTTTATGGGCTGGGAGCCCTTAATGCCATTTTTAAACATGAGTTATATAAAAGGTATTTTAAACAGTGGCTGCTGAGTATATGGATGAATTATTGACCAAGTTGATATAAAAAACTAAAATTATGTAGGGTAATAAACGTCTGTTCCTTTGGGCCTGGGGCCCCATATAATTTTTTTTCGTAAACTTTTAAATCTTTCTTTCCCTTTAGATTTTGAACAATTTAAATAAATATAGACACGTATATCCATAATGACCTAGATTGAAATCTTCAGGCCGTATGAGATATGCACATGCTACACCCATTTTCCACGAGGCCCCTTAATGTAATTTTATTCCTCATTTGCTTTTAAACGAGCTTTACAAATATTGACAAAATAGTATATCCATCATGATGCAGATTGAAACCAATTGGTGTTTTGAATTTTTGTTATGCAGGTTCTCAACGCTAACTGAAATCCTAATTTTCCGATGCAAAACGATGGCATTTTGCTAGTTTACTGATACACATATTTCTTTTTTGTGAACAAAAAAAAATAATAATAAAAAATAAAAACACATTTTTGAAAATAAATAGAATGACTTACAGAAGTTTGCGGGAGCAAAATTTACATTCTCCATTTGACTCATGCTTAAGACTCATCTTTTCAAAATTTATTTTCAAAATTAAAAAAACAAAAACAATTCTTTTAAATTATTAACGTAGCTTATGTGTAACGCATTGTGATTTGTGTGGTTATTTTGATAATAATGTTTATTTAATTTTAAGAGTATGTTATTATCTCCATGTAAAGCGCTGTGAGCCCCGCTCCTAGCTGGGATACAGCGCTATAAAAGTTATAAATTTATTATTATTATTATTCTCATGTCCAGTTGTTTTGCATTGTACATAACTTATGAGTTTAACCTCTAGCTGACGTCACCAATTTGTGTGTGGACAAGAAGTGTTGCGCGGGTGTACTAAATGTTTGTCTCTTATAAATGCGCTTATCAGTTTGTGTCACCAGAGCATTTATCTTATCGTCCAGTAATATTGATTCATGTATTGCACAATAAAACACTCCTAAAGTGTCAGATTAGACGGGATAGATGATCAACTGGAGTGTAAGAATTTTCTGAAAACTTGTTTCACACAATTTAATTATTTTTTAAAAGTTATTCATAAAACTAAAAATTCAAATATATATATATATTCGATTCCATTTTATATATATAACAAAATGTTCCATGAAATATTTGATGTCTCGATCGGGAACAATTAAACGTAAAGTAAAAAAGGAAAAAGAATAATAAGCAGAGACTAAGTGTAGCAGATACAACTTTACAACAGATTAAATGACTTTTCCAAACGCCACAAAGTTTATTTTTTCTTTAAAAAAAGGTAACCGAAATGAATTTTGTTTACACGTTTTAAGGTATTGTAAGCAACATTCAGGGACATCCACAAATGACGTCTAGAGATTTGGGTCGTATTTCCCCACCTCATTACCTTAGTATCACGTTGTCAGTCACAAAAAGCTAGGCCACTCCTCAATAATGACGGAATAAATCATTGCGCGCCCCAAATAAATACTGTAAAACCTATTTGAAAATGATATTAATTCATATTGTTATTTAAATTGTTAGTGTAAGACTTTACACGTATATCGTAGGAGAAAACGTGCATTAAAAAATGGAGGCCCAGGAAAACTGAATCTTGTTAAAGCTGACCTTTTTAATATGATGTCATATTTCTCAAATCTATCCCGCCCCCATCACACATCGTCACAAATGTGTGACCACTTCCTCCAGACGCGTGACGTAATTACGGGCTGCTCATTATTTGATATGTATGAGTAATTTTTACAAGCTTATTTGTAATAATGTACGTAATCAATTGAAAGTCATTTGACTCATAAATACAGGTCAAATTGGTACATTCTGTTTGGTTTTGCCAGAACGTATTTAGAATATCAATATGAACCCACCAAGTGGAGTTTCCACGCCTACTCTGGAATTCCCTTTGTACTGGCTAAAGGCATTGCACAACCAAGTTAAACAAACACTAAACGCTGATATGATTTCTTACCATGTGTAAATTTTAAGAAAGAAAATGAAAATATTTTAATAATAGTTTGTCCAATTAATATTTTGTTATTCGGTCATTTTCTTTAATTATAGACTTGATCCTGTTTATAAATTATGTAATTATTTTACAATACGAGTGAATATTTAGAGCATATATTTATATAATGCACAACATATTAGTATCAATACCATAAAAATGTACATAGTATTTCAATGTGTTTGTTTATAGTGCATCTCTTAATAAAATACACTAGTATTAAGGCAATGAAGTTTCTCATCTGTTTCAAATCAATGTGGTTTATTTGCGTTGGTATCATGTGTCAACTGCGCTACCCGGTTGGCAAATATCGACCGCGCACTTTAAGAAATACCAATGTGACAACATACCACGGCCTGGTTTTATTATCTGCTCGTGCAATGTGTAATTTAAAGTTGTCCATTCCTGGCTCTGGACACAGCCTCTGTGAACTTGAAAACGTGTTTGTTAAAACTGTTTTAAATTCTTCAGGATTGGAATACTGTCAGATTAAATTATTACGATGTTTATAGTGTAACATTTAAAAAAAGTAACTAGCTTCCTTAGAATGGTAATGTTAATGCGTTAAACAACTTTAACGGAAGAAAACCATGGACTCGTTAAACACAAGTATAAAAATAATTATATAAGATTTAAGATTATAATTAGTACATTTGTGGTCAAAAATAAGAAACATATTAAAGACAACAGGCTATTATCGGCGACTGTGCTTCTCATTGAGGATGGCTTCTATCATCACATTTATTGCATTAGTCTGGATATGTATCTCTGGAATAGGTATGTATAAGTCTCAGTATTCACAATTAAATAAACAATTTTTTGTTGTTAAAAGTATCACCTACTACATTAAGTATTGTATGTACTGTTTTGTTGTCGTTGCGTAAACACACATTAAGATATATATATATATATAT
The DNA here is from genome assembly GCA_944989445.1 of Ampullaceana balthica. Taxonomy (NCBI): domain Eukaryota; kingdom Metazoa; phylum Mollusca; class Gastropoda; family Lymnaeidae; genus Ampullaceana; species Ampullaceana balthica. The sequence continues at coordinate 540,226 of CALYLW010000258.1, forward strand.
ATATATATATATATATATATATATATATATATATATATATATACGTATATATATATACATATATATATATATATATATTTATATATATATATTAGGGTTGGTGTTAATTTTTTTAAATGTTCGATTAATGGGAAAAAAAGTTTTAATCGAATAATCGATTAATTTCGATTAAGTATATTTTTATAATGCATATATACATCCCGTGAAGCTGCGATTCATTATTTTGCGAAATCGGTTAAGTCGCGGAAATTCCAAATAAAGAACATAAAAAATGGTGTTTTCGAATGCATGTCTAAATTAAATATAATATATTTATTCATATATTGATATTAAAGTTTAAGTTTCAATATAACATACCCTTTAACAGTATGGATCTATGTAGATGCAGCTTTTAATAGTTTTCATAGTTGAATTAAATCTGTATTATTACAACAAGAGATTATTATATAAAATAAATATTATGTATAATAGTTTGTAAATCCTAGTCTTTAAATATATATTTTTAATTAAATAGTTATTTTACAGCAGACAATCGGTATGAAAGTATAACCCAAGAACCATCCACAAAATGTATGCTTTTCAATAAATGCTTTTTAATTATTTTTTTTTAAAATTAAATATTTTGTTTATAGAAACTTAAGTTTAATAATAGATTTAAGTTTATCTTATTATCTCTATGTACATTGGATTCCATTGAAAATAAATAATGATAAATTATAAACTTTCGTAAAAACACACAGCACACTAAGGTCAATCGTTACAGTTTAGTCAGAATGTCGTGGGAATAAGTTGTGTGAGAATGCAACCAGGCTGGGTAGAAAAATGTTAAATATAGAGTAGGGCTGGGGAGATGAACGATTACTTTCTCGATTTATCATTAAAAATGTTTAACGACTAAATTATTTTTAACGATTAATCGACCCATCACTTACGAATTATTGGAAGTCAAAAAGTTTTTAAATACAATAACAAAACAAAAAGCGGCTGATAGATAACAGCAAATTTCCTGACGATTGCACACACATTTTGGTTTTAAACTATTGACCGACGGGAATGCTTAAAAAATTAATAAAGTTTGCCTACCATGGTTCTAACACTTTGCCTACTTATCAAACCAAATAAAAAGCGTTTTAAGCTAATTGCAGTAATGGAGTCTGACTCAGACACAGAAAATGACGACAGCTCTTCTGATGAATTACTGCGTTCCAAAATGGAGATGAACGTTCCTGAACCAATTAACCTTCTACAATAGTGAAAACTTAATGAACACCTATATCCGATAATGCATTCCTTGCCAAGATTGTTTTGTGCATACCAGTTACCTCAGTTCCATGTGAATGATTCAGTTCGACTGGTTATATTGTCAATTAGAACCGCTCATAACTTGAACCAAATAATGTCAACACCATTATCTTTTTGCGTAGACGGTTAAAAGATGACATATAAAGGAGACATTCCAGTGTTATTTAGATGTTCAACAAGAATGTTTAATAAGTGTTACTTATGACATCAATAATTTTAATTTTTGGCTTTAAACGAAATTAAAGATTATTTAATCGTTAATTTTTCAAAAGTTAACGATTAAATTTAAATTAATCGCTAACAGCCCTAATAAAGAGGAAATATGTAGGCCTGAAAGAGTAATACAAAAATATCGAATTTGTCGACAAAAAAGCTTTCGTCAGCGAAAAAACTAAAATAATAAACGTAAAATACAAATGTGTTTTATTTTAATTTCTAAGGAAATCATCAATCTTTGTTGGTCTTCAACATAAAGGAGCTAAGTTGTTTTTTTTTCACGCTAATAAAGGCATTTTCTTGTAAATTTGAAAATGTAATCAAAATATATTCATTTAATGCAAGTCTGCTTTACTGTAATTACTTTAAAATCGTAAAATACAAATTTGTTTTATTTTGATGTCTAAGGAAATCATCAATCTGTGTTGGTCTTCAACATAAAGATGCTAAGTTTTATTGTTGGTTTTTATCGCCGCTAATGAAGGCATTTTCTTGTAAATTTTTTTAAAAAATCAGTTTAAAAGAGTTTTGAAAATGTAATCAAAATATATTAATTTATTGCAAGTCTGCTTTACTGTTATTATTATTATTTTTTAAATTCTGAAGAGTAACAAATATATATCTGTGATTAGACATTGCCCCATTAAAAAAAATCGTTTACAAAAATAAAATTGATTAAATATTCATTATGGCTTTTCTCTGGTGTTTGACTTCGTATTTCCGCACAAACTAATAAAATATGTGATTTTTTTGGTTAAATCATATTCCGTTTATGCAAAAGAATACGCAACTTATTATATGTTTTATGGTTTAAATGAAGATTATAAAAAAATAAAGAACTGATTTAAATTTGCAAAAAAAAATTAATATACAATATATTGAAAGAACTAATTATGCACTGAAAAAAAACAACAATAAATAAGATATACAGAAAATTCGCGCGATGTTAGCTGGCGCCATCAGCAAACTGCAGGTTAAGAATAGAAAGAAACAATAACGTTTTCTATATTCAAACTTTGGCAGATAATCAGATACAAATAATAAAGCAAACATCATGTCAGTAATCAAACAAAAAATACCACTTTTAATAGTAGTCTCTACAGTAAAATATTATACACATTTTAAGTTAAGAAATTAACGGTTTTCTACGTTTATTACCTTTTTTTACTCAGCTGCTACCCGTAAATACTCAAACAGTCATGTACTTGAAATTACTGGACTGTCCATGTTAAATTACTGCATGACTTAGATTACGGAGAGAACTATAACTGGAGAATACACGTTTTCTATAAGATGCAAATCATGTCAAACCCTCTAATTGAGTCATGCATAAGGTTACAGTTATGAAGACAGTGTTCCACTGCGTATTCATGTTTCCACGCCTTTCATTTTTACTGGTGTAAGGTGACAGTCATTTGTCTTTATGAAATAAAATCTTAAAAGCTTCTCGGATTTTTTAATTTTTAAAATTATTTTTATTTGTTTATTATGAAGAAGTGTATGAATTTGTATATATTGTTTCTTAGAAGATAACGTTATTATTTTTATTTAACATAGGCCAGGTTAACATAGCTTTCAGAAATCGTCACATTAAAAAAAAAGTTATTTTTATTAAGCTGCGAACTTATGTGAGAATTGTAACCAAATGTTTTTAAAGGGAATAAAAAATAATACATATTCATGTTATGCTATTTTCATCTAATATATATATTTTTTCCATACAGAATGTCAAACGACGTGCTTTTTAACAAACCTAAAAGGACTCGACGTGTCATGTGACGTCTCTGATCTCAACGCAACAAACGTAACTTGGAGCCTACTAGACACAGAGTCTAATAAGACTTTGATCATCAACTTTTGTGAAGCTAACACATGTCATCCTTTCTTACCAAGACTGTCCGATACTCTGTTTGTGGCTACAGTGAGGTCAGATGAGTCTGGTCAGTACATTCAAACGACCACATTAAAAGCTGATGTCCGATACGCCAATATGACTAAGCTGTCCATCTTCAAACAGCTGCAATGTCAATATAACAATAACCTAATAACTGTGTGTGACACGTTTGACGTTCATGGTATGATTTGCAATTAATAAACAAAAGCTTCATTGGTATAATACGCTGGCAGTAAAAGTTTTATTATTTTTCTCACTAACGTTTCAGTCAGTGGCGTCACTAGGGGGGTGCGGTGGGGGCGGGCCGCCCCGGGTGACACCATCAGGGGGGTGACACCAAAACGTAAAATTCTGTATGTTACCATTATTTGGCACTGGAAGACTCGGAGGAGTTCTATGGGTTAAGTCGTGAGGGGGTGACACCATGAGCTACCGCCCCGGGTGACACCAACCCTAGTGACGCCTCTGGTTTCAGTTAATATATAATATAATATATAAAGAGCCATTGATTAAAAAACAATAACATATTTTATTAACTATTTGCCATTATGATAAGTTTCATATTTCAACCTCATATAAATACATTTGTTTACATTTCAGACCTGCTCACTAAAACATAACGTGTTTATTTATTTGTCAATGTTTATTCAGTAAATCCCACACAGATGACTGTTGAAGAAATATTCATATCGAAAAGTGGAGATGAGTTTATTATTTTTGCTGTGACTGACACTCTATTTCCAAAGACAGATTGTACGTTATATTTGGACGTAAGTGCTAAAATATGAACTTACTAAATTATTATATTATTGTGCATACTTAAACTAAAATTATTTAAATGTATTTTAAATATCTCACATTCTTGTAAATACGAATTTATAATGTATGTTTGGACATAATTAAACTCTATTTATATATTTAAGACCAATGGTTTACAATAATTTCCCCATTTTTTTTATATCAAACAGAGATGTTATTGCATTACTTTTTACTTTTGTGTTCGCTTTATACTTTCTCAAATATATTTTTTTTTATATTTGTTATAGAATGGCACAGTCGAAAATAATTCATCTTTAATACTTAGTTTCGACGATAGTCTATTTTTTAAAGGCCTGTTCTCCAATCCTGAGTCAGCTAGTCAATTTGATTACGTGCATACGTATGAAGGTATATGTGTCTATGAACTAAATATAACGGAAATGGGTCACGGATTGCATGAAATTCAAATAAAGGCCTCAGCCAAGACCAGCGATCAGGATCGAAATGTCGTAACCACGGGGATCTTGTCAATCAACTTCACTTGTACGTTTTCAAATTCCGATTTTATTAATTTCAGTTTAAAAGTTTACTTTCTCGTAGCAAAATAAGTTTCTCTAAGAGTGTTTAAAAAAAAATAAGTTAACATCTTAAATAAAAACCACAAAATATACTTCAATGACTGAAATGTGTTAAATTAAATGATATGAAGTACTTAGTCTTTATAACTTTGCAGTTTTGACTCCATTTAATTAAGTGCCAGATGACGTTGTTCCCGTATGTAGCTACACAGAGTTCCTCAGCAATGATGTGACCTTAACATGTAGAGCAGAAGTAGTGCGCAACATTGTTGGTTGTCAGTTTGACATCTTAACAAATGTAAGTTACTTATTAAGTCTATTCAATTAACCAGACCTGATAAAAAAACTCAATATCTATTTCCGTGATGGATTAAAAAAAAATTATCAACAAAGTAATTTTTAAAAAAGTTTACTGTTATAAATATAACATCTAAATAGAGTCAGTGTTCACAATACTCACTTTAAGTTGAAAGTAACTGCATTATAAACAAATGATATTTAATTTTAACAAGATGCGGGAATAGGATGTGTTTTAAAAAATCAGAGCTATAAGCACTTATAAAAAAATGGTGTTTTTCACTTCAGGGATCATCTCTGAGAACCACTGGTCTTGAAAAGGTTAAACAAAAATATGCAGATTTGTTGGGGGTTCCCAAACTGGTGGCTGAGTGTTCGATGACATGGAGTAAAGCACTGCTGGGGCCAGGATATCACGAGTTGAGAGTTAGTGTGGTGACTAATGACACGATGGGGAATGTTACCAAGTTCAACGGTCCCTATGTGACGGGATTTAATTTGTGTAACTACACATTTTGATACTGAGCTTAGTTGTTTAATACAGTGTTAGAAATTAAACATTTGTTTCAGATGCTTCAGAAAATCTCTAGAGTTTTTGTAAGTAATATAAATTACATTAAAGGAAATATAATTAATATCGTATACCAGATAACAATTTATGGAAAGTTAAAATACGTTTTAAGAAATAAATGTTACCGTTGAATAAAACTAACAAAATTTTAAAAAATACTTTATACAAATTTTAAAAAAAATACTTTATACAGATTTTTTTTTAAATGTATATGTTGTTCTGCTAATTAATTAGAAACGGCATTAGTTTTTTAAATAATTGTATTTTACATTACACCAGCCGATGTGTATGTCCCGGGAAGCATATATCAAGAAGTCTCAGACGAGGCTGTTATTGTCGCGTTCCGCATAAACCAGACGGACCATGTTGTTGGTTGCGAGTATCAGACCAAAACTAATGTAAGAAATGGATTTAAATCTTTGTAATTTTCTTGAAATACTTTTTAAAAATATGATTGCTAGCTGACAAATATATTTTATTACACAATGCTTGTATGAACAAATTTATTGTTAGCTGATTCCAGCGTGCAAATGAAACATTCTCTTTTCAAAGAACACAATCAGTCGCGTACGTAAGTGTGCGCCTAAACTGAGGTTCGCTATACATTGATTATACTTTTTTGTATGTGCGTGTGTCATCTATGATTCATTAGCCCACCGCCAACTTAAAAAAACCAAAAAACAAAAACAATAAAAAACCCCGCTTGTTCTAAGTTGCACGGCATTTATTTCTTGTGCGGGGTCTAGCTCAGATATATGCGACACCACGCAGCATAAGCGGAACATTGTTGTGTGTGTGTTTATATTTTAGAAATGTGCACATATTTTATTCAAAAACAAAATTGAGCGATATACAAACGAAAATATGTTTTTGTTTGTTTGTTTGTTTGTTATATAGGGGGACTTCACAGAGGTAAAAGGAAATACATCGCTAGACTGGTACACTACAGGCTTGAATGGGGAATCCACTAACATTTCCGAATGCAAACTGAAAGTGAATCCTAGTGACCTTGGCGTAGGGTATCACCAATTTAGTCTCACCTTTCTAGTCAATGATACGAATGGAATCTTCACGAGCATCACTTCAGGATTTACGTCACCTTTATTTTTCTGTATGTCATCTACTCAAAAAATGCATTTGTTATAAGGATCCACAAGGGTTATACAATTTAAAAGTAAAATATAATATGACAAGCTATTAGTCAAGTTTTTTTTTAAAAATCTGCTTACTAATCTATGTAGATTTTACTATACATATTTTCAAGAATGTATCCACGTTACAGTTATTATTCGTTCGTTAGAAGATTTCTTTGAAACGTCTTAAAGTTATGTATGAACTTTGAACGTTTGATTAATATACAACACTATGAGTATTACATAAGCTTAAGTGTGCACCTTTGTTCCCGTCAGATTTACCAGTCATTGAGAGCAAGTCAAATCTCAACTTATACAGCAGCGATGAGACGGGGAAATGGGATTGCAGCCTGAAAATTGTAGGCAATCCACCTGGCAGTGTCCGCTGGACGTGGATGGCGACAAACGGAACACTTATCATGGGGAAACCTGGCAACAACGAACTTACTTACAACTACCAGTCATTAGGTAAGTCATATTAAGCTTAAATAATTGTTAATAATGACAGTATTAATATTTTTTCTTAATGTAGTAAAACATGAATAGCTATATTGGTTCACAGTTTATATCATAGCGAATAAAGTTCATTAAAAAAAAATAGTTTATTGTTTATAGTTTTAGTCGCCACGTGATCTTCCTAATATTTGTTTTGTGATTTATGTTATAACAAGTTAATGTTCACACCGCATTTGAAGCCTTTGATTAAGAATAGCACACACTTAAGATATAAGAGAGACTACTGGGTTGTGGGATCCATAAACTTTTTAACTCTCGAGTTTTTTTTTAAAATATAAAATACTTAATTTAAATTAATTACTTACAAAAGAAACACTTTTGCTTCAATTTAATGACAATTTACTTCAATTTTCCTTTTAATGATTAAGTTTTACTCGCATGTGTGATACCGCTCAGGAAATATTAGTCAATGTTAGAATATGCGATGAGAGATTATTTGTTTTTTTTAAATGTGCGAATTTCAGATTTTTTTCTATTTTTAAGATAGTAGAAATACATTCCTTTGAATTAAGCTATTATATACTAGTATACTGTATACTTGTATACATATATAATATAATATATATATATATATATATATATATATATATAATTCATATGTATTAAATAAGCTTACAAAATTTCGACCGGTACTCACTTGGCCGGTAAATTGAATGCTTGTAAAAGCTGAAGCAAACTTACTCAAATGCAAACTTGCTACTTTTAAGTTCAACTGAGGCAGATTTATAAATTATTACTATTTTATTATTAAATACAAATTATTGAAATTCCAGTTTACAAAAGCGCGCATAAAGAACGATGATTTTTAAGTGCAAAGCAGGGTATGATCACATAAAAGACGAATTAGGACCTCCACAGATATTCAATATGTTGTACTCAATAATTGTCAACATTATATTTCAGTAGATTACAGGAATTTCTCTTGTGAGCCTCTGTCTGTATTACAAGATAATTTACCTAAGCTACCAGTAAATCTTGTAATAAAGAGTAGGTACTTACATTTATTAAACATTGAAGATTTTAGACATTAACATTTAATTATGAAAACAAGATAGTTACTAATTGATATAATAAAAGCTCATTATACAACCAGCAAACAGAACAGCTCAATTGATTCTAATCGTAATAATGTGCTTGATATGATGACCAGGTCTAAAATGCAAAAATAAAATAAAAAGAAATAAAATAATTTTTTTAATGACATGCATTAAATACATTCAAAATATATTTACCACTACAAAATTTAGTTTGAAAAAAAAATGTTTTAATCATAAGGCAATTTTAAAAACAATTAATTATAATTAAAACTACATGTATATCAATTTCACATTTGTAATTTTACATTGAAAGTAATGTTTTACACAGGTGCTACTTAAGCTAATTCCATACCTATATATCTTTTTTATAATTGGACTAGTATTTTTACTTTTGTTTATAAATTCGCAACAAATGTATATGATTTTTCAAGGAAAACAACAACTTCTTAATTTCACGGCTAACGGCAAGGAGAATAATATGGTCGTTGACATAGGCAGCTACGTTACTCTGGAATGCCTGGCGTCCGGCTACCCAGTCCCTGGCATTACGTTTGGACACGTCGGCACTAACTTTTCTTTAACAACGAAATCACCGTACTACACGTTCAAGGTGAAGTCCTGTCTAGATGCTGGCAGATATGTCTGTACTGTTAAGCAGTGGACGGAATATAAGTCATTGGAGTCTAGCGTTGAAATCCTTGTCAAATGTATGTATTAATTTTAATTTTTAATTATTTTGGAGACTGTTTTTTAAGATTTTCAGCTTTCTGTAAGAAATAATAATAAAGACTTTAAAGGAAACATATCCCCTAAATAACAGATTATGCCAATTACAGATTTTAAAAAAAACATGATTTAAATTGAATACTTACACTTTGTGAAGGATAAAATAGAATCGATATATTATTACACGTTAAAAATAAGGTTTCATAGAAAGTTAACCATGAGCCTGATACAAAACAACAACAATCAAACGTATCAATTATAAAGGCATTTCTTCAATTAACACAAATATTTAAAATAATAATAATGTAAAGGAAAAAAAAAGAAGAAAAAAAAACATTGAGGCTGTAGTATTAGGTCTTGTGTCCTTTTTTTCAGGTCCCCAGAGAATTATAAATCCAGTTGCGAATCCCAGAGAATATACAACATACGTGAAGGGTACTCTGGAAATAACGATTCCCGTGTCTGGTTACCCAGAGCCCGACCACTACACCTTGTTGAGACAGTCTGGAAATACAACCGTCGTCATGACTGGCGGCTACAAGGCAAGATACCTAAGTGGAGACAACCCTGATGGCTTTGTAGTGTTGGAATTTACAGACATTCGAGAGGAGATCTTCACAAATTTGACACTCGTCTTTGGGAACGGCATGGGGACAGACCAGGAGTACAGCTTTTATTTAACTAAAAGTAATATTGTAATTACGTGAGACCATTATCACGCTTAATATTAATCAAACAAATGTTTTATGTTTGGATATACGTAAACATATTTACAGTTGTTTTTTGTAAATTCTTTTAATTTAAAGTCGTGTGTGTGTGGGGGGTATCAATTACAAACTATTTTCTTGTCTCTCCTTGAATTGCGCGGTTATCTTAGATTAAATGGAAAACTTCTTCTTATTTTAACAATTAAGCTAATTATATTCCATTAAATATAACGTGTATGAATTAGTAGAAGAAGTCTAATCGTGTGAAGACAGTCATACGTTTAATGAAGTATAATCCATAAAAATGTTTTTTCTTGCTTTAAATTTAGAATGTTCATCTAAAGCTCCACCTTTTACAAGAAAATACAATTAAATATGAAATAAATATACATAAATTAATTATACACCATATTGCTGAAACTTAAATTGAAAATAAAGAATGGAGTTCAGATAAGTTAGTGTTATATATGTTTTTTTTAATTGAAATCGAAAATGAAAAAGACATTGCAGCTGGGCAAAATGTTAATTATATAAAAGGTATTGACTTAGCCTAGCATCGTTCTTTGATTTTTTGTTTTCATAAAATGTATATTCATGTAACCAGAAAACGTTAAAATGTAATGAATATATTGATTAATTGATTATCAAACGTCACATGAAATAACGTTTCCACTAAAACTAAGATTCAGTAACGTTGATAAAGATAGTTGTTTCATTTAAGTAGTTGGAAGTAGAAGTAGGAGCAAAAATAATTGGATTAAAAATAATAACTACACTTGTTCATTTTTTTTCCTTTTCAAGAAACAACACTATAACTACATAAGTGTCAGGAAAAAAACAAAAATAAATATTACATCTGTTTATAATACAGCTTTTGGAATACTTACACATTTTTTAGAGTGGGAAAAATAACAGTAATTAAAATAAACAAAAATAGATTTTCAAAGTTATAACGACTGTAATTAGTTTAGGAACAACGGAATGTTCTTCATAACAGTGGGGAACATTTGTTATGTTACAGCAGTGTGTAAACTGCAACATCACAATTTACGCATCATGTTGGTTACTGGATGCATCATAATTCACGCCAGTTAATAACAAAAATTGAATTATTCATATTAAATTTGCTAAATTTGTCGTGTTTTGTCTTAGTTGACGAGCCTGTTGGTTCTGACACAAACGTTGGTGCAATCGTTGGGGGTGTTTGTGGCGGAGTTGTTGCAGTTATCTTGATTATAGCTGTCATCTACTTTCTTAACACAAGTAAGTGTAGCTTAAGGCTTACATTGTTAAAAGCGGTTTAAAATTATGTTCTGGTGCTCTAAAAATGTGTGGTTGACTTACAGAGAAAAAAAGAGTTGTTATTTATTTAGTACAAAATAACGATTTCCTAAAATTTCATTTTGAGTTCGAAATATCATTTTTTATAGTTATATAGACAGTTAGATAAAAAGATAGAAAATTGTGGTCGAGTGGCATACCGATGGTCACGGGTTCGTGTCCTCGCAAAGGCAGAGTTTTTTGGTCTGAGGCCTAGGGTGTACATGAGTCCAACCAGCGCCGAATTGGTACCTAATACGAGTTGAGCAAACAAAGCGGCTGGGTAACTCGTGGAACACCCGTCGAGTGTTTTTCTTCGGTATAAGGCATTTATATATGATAAGACATGATTATATAATTCAATAAATGATATAAGAAGAACTCGTAAATTACTTACTTGTTTATTTCACAGGACAAAAAAAGAACATACATCAAACCTCAAGCTCAAACAAGTATGTCATGTCAGCTAAAGGGGTTACGTCGTATTCATAATTAATGTTCAAATGCAGTATATTTAAAATGTAATATGTAATATTTTAAAATAATTTTGTAAGGGACATGTTTATCTGTCTTTAATAATTGTATTATTTGTTGTTTTTTTTTGTTTTTTTTTGCATAATAATTTTATATTATTTGTAATGTATTTACATGATAATTTATTTATATTAGGATAATTTTAAAATGATATACCCATATAATAATTAAATTTGAACTGCTGTATGATTTAAACGATTCAATGTTAATTTTTTTTCTAATCACTATTTGTTTATAAAATAATTTTCGAATTTATCTATTTATTTTTATTTTAATTATTACTTTTTTTTAAAGTGCACTTACTTTGCCATGCTCATCAAAAGATAAATATTTATACGAAAAATAAATTGGATCATACATTAAATCAAAATGAGTTATTTAGCCTTATTTGATTATCTTTATACACATATAAAAAGTCATGTGATTTTCATTATCCTAAGTAGATATTATTTTTCTAAAAGTATTGCAAATCATTACTAAACTTGAACACTAAGCTCATTTTAAGGTTGTACTAACATAATATATATCGTCAACGGTGATACAAACAAAAAAAGTGTTAGTCTAAAAAGGTTTATTAAACCAGGGCATTTAATAAGAGTTATGTATGAGTTTAAAAGGCATGTGTGTCAATGAAAGAATATGTCTTATGTCAACCAAATTTTTTTTTAAAAATTGCAAGCCAGAGACAGGACTTTTACGTTACTTCCACCTACATGACATGATTTTATTCGAAACAAAACATAATTTAAAAAGCAGGGTATATTCACTACATAATGTGTTGTAACTCTTGATTTTTTATTAAAGAAAACCACGATAAAATGTAATGTAAAAATAAAAAGGTATAGAAATTGAAAAACTTTGGTAAAATGTATTTTTGTTGCAAAATTCAAATCTATTGCATCACAGCCTTGGTATATATACAATACAATATTTATTTTAAAATGTTGAATATATATAATTAATAATTAAAAATAATGTAACAAAACCAATATGCTTTCATCTTATTTTTTCCTTAATTAAATGCACACGTTTTATTTTTATTACTCTAGATCTAAAAATAACATTATCCTATACACAAATATGTAAATACGAGCAACCAAGCCCGTCCAAGGACGTTCCGCCACCCTTCGGTGGCATGTTGTAACTCCCCTTAAATAGCCCTCTCGACCGGCATACATGTGCATCACGTCAAAAATACTATTCCTTATAGTTAAAATAAATAACTCGTAAAAACAGAGATTTTGACTATAAATCCCAAGGAGCATAACTCAAAATAAAGCCTGGGCAGAAATACTGCACCATAAATAACTCGTTTTGAACGTCCGCGTAAACTTGATATGATTGGCTATAGGAGTCATGTGTGTTTGAGAGACCAATCGCTATAGATGACGGGACAGAACTTAGCCTTTTATTATATATAGGATAGTGTAGGATGTAAGCATTGAAAAATCAAATGCATTTTTTAACCCAATTATTGTCTTATTTTTCAACGTTTGATTAAAGAATATATAGGCTAAATTAAACATGATTTAAAATACCCTGTCAAATAAAAAAAACAATAATGTATTTTAAAATAAACAATGTATGCATCCGTTTAACGCAATTTTATCATCAGATATACGTGGCTTGAACACTATTCCTTCTTAATACATCAAGAACTTGAATTAGAAAAAAATAAGCCTTGATTTATGTAGCATTTTACGATTGACACCCCCCACCCCTCCTTTATCCCTTCGATAAGTATAGTCAGGTTACTTAACAACATGGTTTTGCTGTGATTTAACCTTAAAGCATGTGGTCAACATACCACGAAAATGAAAATATAATCTTTACATCGTTACATATATTTCGTGTACCATTATTAGAACGTCATTTTATGCGTAATAACATTATAATTACTTTATATGTGTGTCCATTTAGTTATTTTATCATATGTTAAGGAACTAGACTACTATTCTGACCCATCGTGACCAAAAAGAGGTGAATGGAAAAAAAAACAAAAAAACATTGTATTCTTCACATTTCAAAAGAATGTAACACCAGACTTTATCCTTAAAATATACCAAAGGGTCATGCTTTACATGCACTTCCAGTAACAACATGATGTTATGTTTAACTTTAATCACATGATTCACAGTATATCAACAAAAGATTCCGTTAAAAATAAAATGATATATCATAATAAATTTTCTTTTTTTTAAATTGTATAATTTTACGACTCCTTAGAAAACCAATTGGAGTCGCGACCCAATTTAAAAAAAAATAATTCAATTTTAGAATAAAAATTATTAATTTTATAACATTAATGCTAAAGCAGAAAATATTTGACACTATTCGAGGTTTCAAAAGCGCAAGCATTTTTGTATAAATGCACTTAAAATGCATCTTTTTACCAGTTTGTATTCTCTTAGGCCACTTTATTTTCGGTGGTATTGAAGAAAAATGTACCAGTATTCTAGCATCCAGGAGTAAAAAATGCGTTATAAGATTGAATTCTAACGAAAAGTTTAGATTGAAGTTTAATAAGTTTGTGTCAATCTATGCCAACATACAACCTCATATAAAGTATACATGGTTTGTCTCCGAAGCACAATGATTGAAAGTAAACAAGAAAAGTTTCTTGTATGACAAATCTCTAGCGAGATAAAATTCTACTGAGCAATCTTAAAATCATCAGAAAATAAACTTAGATAAAAACTATGCTTGGTGCCCTTGTGTTTATGTTTCTATGCCCAAGAAAATGTATGTTGTCCTTTTTAGTGCACTGCAATAAAAGCTTCATTTTTTCTTAATTTACCTTTTTTTTTAAATTTTAAATTTTTATTTTTTTATGTTTCTCTTTTCAACGGGTTGTAACTATTACAATTTGTAATGAGAGCTCACTCTAAAAAAAAATAAAAAAATTGGGAGCAAAGAGGGCATACTCCAAATTGAAGGACATGAGCACTAACATGCATTTTAAAGAAATAAATTGCACAGATATAACAAAGAAATGAATTCTATTATGAATGGACATTAGAGTTTACATAAAATTTTGCGGACACAAGTCAAATTTTGATAACATTTATATGTATATATATTAATAAATTAAAGAAATGAAAGATATTTACCTTTTAAAAACAAATGAATACAAGTTTTTAATAACTAAACTGTTTCCCTAAAAAAAAATCAAGACTAATTTCAGATACGCTATTTCATAATCTTGTTCAAAAAAAATCCCCAAATACGCTATTAACTCCCTTCATGTCGGCTAGGGCCAGTTTGACTTGCACAATTTTTTTTGAGGTAGCAAATGAAGTCTTAAAACTCTAGCTTTTTGAATGAAGTAACAACATAAATGTTTTAGAACGTATTATTTAAAGCATTAACATGAACAAAAATACAATACGATTTTTTATTTCCTTAAAATATCTTAGAACGGACAGTTACACAGAAAGACGTAAATGCCCTCCGATTCTGACAAAGAGAGAACCAAAAAAAAATTAATTAAAAAAGCTATAAAAAAACAAAAAAACTTGGAAAGTACTCAGAGCCGATATGAAGGAGCCAATAATCCGAGTTTAATTTTTTGTGTGATTTGATTAGACTGATCTATTATTTTCCCTTCGTCGTTTGTTTGGTATGACTTTCAAGAGTATAAGCCATTGCTATTATAATCATCTAATATATAAAGATGAAAGTTTGTGTGTTTGTTTGTTACCAATGGAGTTCCACACCGTTGGACCCAAGATGCTGAAATTTTGCATGGGACTCTCATTTGACCCGGGACAGGTCATAAGCTATGTTTCAACCCCAGGTGACCACCCCTAGGGTAAGGGAGCCCATAATCAGAAAATGTAGAGCCAAATAAAGACAAAATAAATTCTCATTTCGATATTGAACAGCTTCATGCGGGCATTCAAAACGAGTTCATTTTGGTGCGTTATTTTTTACAATACTTTATTTTTAGCTGTGAGCTTTCAAAAATCTTTTATTGTCAAATTACGGTGCGCACCTTTTCGTGTACGCATCTAAAAGTGAGCAGTGTAATTTTATTATAATAACATTCATATTTGTTTTGGCCTTGCGGTACAAAACAGTGGCCTTTTATACAAATACTTTCTTGATATATTATAGATCTGTTAAAACTATTTCATTACATTTGTCACACGATATATGGTATTTATTTTTAAATTAAGAGTTTTTTTTATGTTGTTTCTAATGACTCAAATTTTAATTTAAACAAATACTAATTATGTGAGGGTATTTTATGTGGAAAGAAATTGCCCAAGTCAAAAAAGCTTAATCGTAATTTAGAGGAACTAAACGTTTGTTTTTCTTAAAATTTGTTGCGTGTTCTATATTAATTTTTCTTGCTTATTTTACTTGCTCAATCCCTTAAATTTAATTATTAAAGTTAATCATCAATGATTATTACATGCATATAAAAGCCTACGACCAATGCTGTGGTTTTTTTATTACATAAGCTCTATAAATTTACAATTTAAACCTTTCTATCGGACTTATAAACATAAGCATATTAAACTCAATACAAGTGAACCTATAAGCAATTAATTAAGTTGGGCGGCGTATTGAATATGCCATGGTCATCACGCTGTAGCGGAAAAACAAAAGCCATTTTAAAAATAGATGTTTAGTCAAATATAGCATCTTTTTTTCCTATTTCGTAAATAATTTATTTATTTTTCAGAAACTAAATCTGGTGTTTGAAATATAATTTACAAACTATGATGTCCCATCGGGAAACATGGTCAAAAACATACTTGAATTCCTTTTTAAAATTATACCTATTACATAAAAGCAGTAAATTTAAATAGTATAACATAGAGACAAATATAAAAAAGCATTATATATCATTTCCATATTAAAACACTAATAAATAAAGACTATCAAAAAGTATACAATTTATTTTTGGAGCAGTACTGCATTACAAGACTTCATTTTAAGCGCCCGCCTTTAAATTAACTTTCATTGACTAAAAATTGACTATAATTTTTTCACTTTTGTCCCTTTCTACAAAACGGTCCCATTTAGCGATGGATTCCAAAATATTATATGTTGCTGTTTCACCAAGGGATTCAATTCTTTTTTGATTCCCGTTTTCAGATAAGACATTATATTTTGTAAAAACAATTTTCCTGTTTTTGTTTCTGGAAATTAGATAAAGGGCGATTTTTACTCATTACTTTTAGTTCAGAGTTCAGTCGTGCTTAATTGTTTTTAGTATGATTCGTAAATTTTAAAGACTTTTAGTCAAATGGGAAGTTGGACCATTAGTGAGAGTGGGCTTAGGCTTTTATTAGTATAGAAAAGGGGCACTAAATGAAGTTAATCAAGAGAAATACAAAAAAATAAGAAGAAAGTAAATCGGTGCATACACATACATACTTAACAAATAACTATTTCAATATTTTCAACAACATAATAAAACTTGCTCATTACTATAAACTTACTTATTAAAGTTAAGAATCAATGATCTTGACATGCACATAAAGGCCTAGGACCTATGTTGTCATTTCATGTTTACATAATTTTATGTTTACATAAGCTAAACAAATTAACTATTTAAACTTTAGCTAACGAACGTATTAAGAAAGTCATTAAACTTAACACAAGTGAACCTAAAGATCACTAATTCCGTGTAGTTAGAAGCATAAAACTATGGGTGGTTGTTAAGTACACTTCCGTGGTGGTAACGAGCAAAAAAAATATTTAAATATCAATTTTCATATAGCCCATATAATGAAAAAAACGTCTTTGTTCCCCCGGCCCCCATGACTGAATTGCAACTTTTTTACACAAATGATCATCGTGAGAGGCTACTCAACAACTTCCCAAAGTTTCATGCTTCTACCTACACGCGAAGTTGGAGAATTCAATTATTGATGAGTCAGTTTTTTATATAAGAAAAAAACTACATAGCCTATGACCTGTCCCGGGTCAAATGAGGGTCCCATGCAAAATTTCAGCACCTAGGTCCAACGGTGTGGCATTCTATGAGTAACAAAACAAACACAAGAAACAAACAAACAAACTTTCATCTTTATATATTAGATGGGGTTTTCCCGCTTTGGGAATGTCAATGTTTGACTGTTGCACAGTGCGCACTATTTTGACACATGCTTGGTGTGACGTAGTTTGGTGTGGGATGACGTCAATAGAGAGATATGCTAGAGGGACGATTTTGTAGCGGAGAGCACGCACAGTGTTGTTATTATTTTGCCTTGAAGGATTTCTTTGTTCAATTAAAATAATGATTCTTCTGATGGTGTTTTTACTTATTGAGTTGAAGCCTTGTGAGTCATAAAAATCATTAGAACTTGACATTCTTAAGAAGAACAAATGAAATTAATCTCTTTAGAATGTGTTTTTTAAGATTTTACAATAACTAACCTTACCTAACCAAACTTGAAGTAGTTAACAAGTTTATATATTAGCCTATCTAATACCTTTCAGCCATTTAGTGGTGCTAATAGAATAAATTAAATTCATCTGTTCATTGATGTTTAGAAGGATGAATTAAATACATATATTTATTGATCCAATGAAGGTTAAATTAAATTAATCTCTTCTGAATATTTTTTGGGATCTTATAATCAATACAAAATATCACTAAACAAATTATATATCCAAAACTTAAATTAACACTTCACCTGTTTTACAAATGTCTAAACACAATTGATGTGTCCGAATTAAACAAATAGTCATGGGGTAGCAAAATTTAAACTAATTTAATAATTTACTTATAAGTTACTTATTTATCTAAGTTACTTATAAGTTTATTGATGCTAAAAGGGTGAGAAAAAACCTTCAGTATGGTATTTAAGAAGAAAGTTTAACAAAGGGAAATAATTAAAGGCAGTTGTACACTAAAACAATATATAAGCTATTATGTTCCAATCTTTCTTCAGAGAAATCATGCCCCCAAAAAGAAAAACTCAATTAGGTCGTGTTTCTAAAACGGCAAAGAAGCAAGCCTTACATAGAGAAAATGAAACAAATGAACAAACACAGGCAAGACTTGCTGTTGAGAGAGAAAGAGTTTCCATCAGAAGAGCTAATGAAACCAGTGAACAAACACAGACAAGACTTGATGATGAGAGAGAAAGAGTTTCAATCAGAAGAGCTAATGAAACCAGTGAACAAACACAGGCAAGACTTGATGATGAGAGAGAAAGAGTTTCAATCAGAAGAGCTAATGAAACCAATAAACAAACACAGGCAAGACTTGATGAAAAAAGAGTCAGATCTTCAATGAGAAGAGCAAATGCAACAAATGAACAAACCCAAATAAGACTTGCAGACCAGAGAAATGGAAATTTAAACAGAAGAAGAAATGAAATTCAGGAAGACCTAAAAGGTGCTGCTCATCAATATGACCCAGATATTCCATACCATCAACATGAAAAGGTCAACATTGGTGAGATGAACTTGATCTGCAAGCATTGCAGTGCATTTAAATGGAAAGATGAGCACCCTGGAATGTGCTGTTCCAATGGCAAATTTAAACTAGAGACTCTGCAACATCCACCTGAGCCACTTGATCATTTGCTTCAAGGTGTATCTCAAACGTCTAAACGCTTCCTAGCCAACATCAGAAAATACAACTCATGCTTTCAAATGACATCTTTTGGTGCCAGCAAAGAAATTCGTGAACAAGGATTCATGCCAACATTTAAAGTTCAAGGCCAAATTTATCACAGGGCTGGATCTCTGCTGCCAGCTGAAGGCGAACCTCAGTTTCTGCAGATCTATTTCATGGGAGACCAAGCTAGAGAAGTCCAACAAAGATGTGCAAACTTTCCAGACTTGCAACAAAATGTTGTTTTGGAGTTGCAAGAACTCCTACATGCAAACAATGCCTACCTTCACATTTTTAAGACAGCTCTAGAAAGAATGCCAACTGATGAATACAAAGTTGTGATACGAGCTGACAAAGCACCAATACATGAACACCAAAGGCGGTTCAATGTACCAACATTTGATGAAGTGACCATTGTCATGGTAGGAAATGAATTTGACAGGAGTGACATTGTCCTTCAAAAGCGAAACAACCTTCTCCAAAGCTTCTCATCGCTCTTATGATGCTCTGCAATACCCCCTAATGTTTTGGCAAGGTGAAGATGGGTACTCCTTTGGCATTCCTCAGACAAACCCAGACACGGGAAACAATGTTTTGGGTAAAAAGGTTACAGCAATGGACTTTTATGCATATCGAATCATGATTCGCAGTGGTGAAGATAACCATCTCTTGAAATTTAGACAGCTGTTCCATCAATTCATCGTAGATATGTACGCGAAAATTGAAAGTGAACGCTTGCTCTACATCCGTCTAAATCAAAAGAAGCTGAGAGTTGAAGACTACATTCACCTCAGAGATGCCATTTTAAATGATGCCAATCCAAATGATCTGGGGAAAATGGTTATCTTGCCAGCAACATTTACAGGAAGTCCAAGACACATGCATGAGTACACTCAAGATGCTATGACTTATGTCAGAAATTATGGAAGGCCAGATTTGTTTATCACCTTTACATGCAATCCACTATGGCAAGAAATTCAGGCTCATCTTTTACCTGGCCAATCAGCAGTGGATCGACATGATTTGGTTGCTAGAGTCTTCAAACGAAAACTATCAAAATTAATGGGAGTCATTACAAAAAGTCATGTCTATGGTGAAACGAGATGCTGGATGTACTCAATTGAATGGCAGAAGAGAGGCTTACCCCATGCACACATCCTAATCTGGCTGATGAAAAAATTACGACCTAATCAAATTGACAATGTAATCTCAGCAGAAATACCAAACTCTACACAAGATAATTTTTTGTTTGAAATTGTTGTGAAAAATATGCTGCATGGACCCTGTGGAAACTTGAACAGAAACTCTGCTTGCATGGTTGATGGGAAATGCTCAAAAAAATATCCAAGGAATTTGATACAAGAAACTAAAACTGGTGAAGATGGCTATCCTGTGTACAGACGCCGTAAACCAGGAGATGGTGGTTTTACTGCAAAAATCAAAATGAAGGTTGGTTCAACATATCAAGAAATAGAAATGGACAACAGATGGGTGGTTCCCTACACTCCAATTTTGACAAAAATGTTTCAAGCTCACATAAATGTCGAATCTTGCCAATCTGTCAAGGCCATCAAATACATCTGCAAGTACGTCAATAAAGGAAGTGACCAGGCCGTTTTTGGTCTTGAAGGAAACCAAGAGAATCCAGATGAGGTGCAAAAATTTCTAATGGGTCGTTACATCAGCAGTAATGAAGCAGTCTGGAGAATTTTGAATTTCCAAATTCATGAACGGTATCCAACAGTTGTTCACTTGAGTGTTCATCTTGAAAATGGGCAAAGAGTATACTTCAACCAAGAAAATATATATCATCAAATTCTAGAGCCACCAAGAACAACTTTGACAGCTTTTTTTCAACTGTGCCAACAAGACGACTTTGCAAAAACCATTCTCTATTGTGTGGTTCCAAGGTACTATACTTGGAATGCTTCTCAAAAATTATTTAAACGCCGAAAACAAGGAGCAGATGTTGAATATCATCCAGGGATAAAATCTTCAGATGCATTGGGACGTGTGTACACCGTTCACCCATCTAATGCAGAATGCTTCTTTTTGAGGATGCTACTTCATGTTGTTAGAGGACCAACATCCTACACTGACTTAAAAACTGTTGATGGTCATGTGTGTGCTACATTTAGGGAAGCTTGCCAAATGCAAGGGCTACTAGAAAACGATCACCATTGGGTCTTGACCATGGAGGAGGCATGTAAATCTCAATCACCTACCCGTTTGAGACATCTGTTTTCAATTTTGCTGACAACATGCTCTGTTTCTAATCCACTTGCTCTCTGGGATACATTTAAAACATATTTGAGTGAGGACATTATGTTGCAAACCAAGAGAGAGAATCAAACACTGCTAATTGAGTTCTCTAATGAGATTTACAACAGGTGTCTTATGTTGTTGGAGGATTTGTGTGTATCAATGTCAGGAAGGAACCTTGACCAGTTTGGGTTACCAACGCCTCAAAGAAATGAAAACAATCTTCAGAATAGTGAAATTCTACGAGAACAAAATTATAACACAAATGAATTGATGGCCTATGTCTCAGAAAATCAACCACGTTTAGTTGAGGATCAAAGAGCTGCCTACATTCACATCTTAGAACTGGTTACCTCAAAAAAAGGTGGAATCATATTCCTTGATGCTCCAGGAGGTACAGGTAAAACATTTGTGATCAATTTGCTCTTGGCTACAATCAGACGAGACAAAGGTATTGCTCTAGCCGTTGCTTCTTCTGGCATAGCATCAACATTGCTTGCAGGAGGTAGAACAGCTCATTCTGCCGTCAAGTTACCTTTGAACATGAACCATTCTGAGAATGTAACCTGCAACATATCAAAAGGATCAGGAAAGGCCAAGGTACTAGAACAGTGTTCTCTCATTGTCTGGGATGAGTGTACAATGTCACACAAGCGAGCTCTTGAAGCCTTGAACAACACTCTTCAGGATTTAAAAGGAAACACAAAACTAATGGGAGGAACAGTTGTGGTATTATCTGGAGATTTTCGACAAACTTTGCCTGTCATTCCAAGGTCAACACCAAGCGATGAGTTGAATGCCTTGCTCAAAGCTTCAACTCTGTGGAAACAGGTCAAGAAAATGACTCTGACCACCAACATGAGAGTCCATTTACATGGAGATAATGCAGCATGCTACTTCTCACATCAATTGCTTCAACTTGGCGATGGAAAGTGGCAGGTAGACCCAGCATCAGGAACAGTTTCTTTCCCATCAAATTTTTGCACTGTAGCAAAGTCACTTGAAGAGTTGAAACTTGCCGTTTTTCCAAACATCCAAGACCAGTTTAAAAATCCTGAGTGGTTGTGCGAAAGGGCCATTCTTGCTCCAAAGAATTCAAGTGTCAACAGCATCAATTCTCAAATTCACAATTTTCTACCAGGCATTTCAAAAAACTACAAATCTATTGATACGGTTACAGATCCGGCCCAAGCTGTTTACTATCCAACAGAATTTTTGAATTCATTAGATCCTCCTGGCATGCCATCACATAACTGGAACTTAAAATCGGAGCTCCTATCATACTTCTGAGAAATTTGGATCCCCCTAAACTATGCAATGGAACACGATTGAGCATCAAGCATCTCTTACCTCATGTAATAGAAGCCACAATTTTGACAGGCTGCGCCAAGGGAGAAGATGTCTTCATCCCAAGAATTCCACTCATACCAACAGATATGCCTTTTGATTTCAAGCGCCTCCAGTTTCCAATCATGCTTGCATTTGCCATGTCTATCAACAAGGCACAGGGACAGTCTTTAAAAGTGGCAGGCATTGTACTTGAGGAAGCATGCTTTGCCCACGGACAGCTATATGTGGCATGTTCTAGAGTTGGGTCACCAACAAATCTTTTCATTTTTGCACCAGAAGGAAAAACCAAAAATATAGTCTATCGACAAGCCTTAATATAAGCAATATATAAATTACATGTACTTATTTTTAATTACATTTCAATTTATTTTTTAAATTGTTTTTCAATGAATGAATTGAAATAATTTTTTTTTAATCTGTGGACTATTATTTTAATCGTGCGACGCCGGGTAACCCGGCTAGTATCGTATAAATTATAAATTATTTTGTACACAGTTTTGTGTGTGTGTGTGTAAAAAGCACTTATGCTCAGTTAAGTTTAATACATAACGTTATTAATTATGATATTCATTTAGTTTTTTTAATATATATATATATTGTCGTTTACTAATTGACTTAATGTAGGCTAGTTATACCAACGAGGAGACAGAACAGCGCAATTGATTAAATGTAAACTCAATTCATATATTCATAAAACGACTAGATTTCCTATGCAAAACAAGGACATGCATTTAATCCATTGTCAATCTCATTAAAAACCAACCTATTTAATTTTGACATTGTTATAACATGTTACTACGCACGCTTTGCAAAAATGGTAATCAGAATTTACACTTTGTAATTAAGCATTTGTATTTTTACATATATATCATTTATTTCAGACCGATGCTTTCTATTCTGATTCATATATTATGATGTGTATTTATTACATGACTAAGATAGTTTAATTTTGATTTTTTCAACAAATTTCAATGACGTCTACAGGAAAACGACAACTGCTAAAATTTACGGCAAACAGCAAAGAGAAACAATTGGTCGTTGACATTTGCGGCCACGTCACTCTGAAATGCGTACCTTCCGGCTACCCAGTGCCTGGCATTACGTTTGCTCAAGTCAGAAATATGCTTTCTGTTCAAAACAACATCGTCGTATTCAACTTTTCAGGTAAAGTTATTCCCCAGCTTCTTGACGATATGTCTGTAATGTTAAGTAGTGCATGGAATATAAATAATTGGAAACTAGCATTCAAATTTTTGTTAAATGTAAGCATTACATTTTTAGGAAGTACTGGGTTTTTCCAGCATCTGTAAAAAAATAAAATAAAAAGAAGCAATTAAACAAAAAGTATAATGATTTAACAGAAATGTGTCTTTAAAAAAATAATTATGACAATCACAGAAAATAAAATACTCTTCTTATATTATGTTTACAGTTTTTATTAAGGTTACATTTTGGAAAAAAATGTATTCCATTATGTTGAAAAATGAGTACTTTAAAAGGTATGAATGGGCCGTACATCGAGTAACAAATCAGCCAACGTAGTGAGCTGACTAAAAATAAAATCTAATAGATAAATCGAATAAAATATATTTGCAAAGAAATTATAATTAATAAATATTTTAAAAAACGTGTATATAACAACTAAATTAAAAATAAACAAAACTAATTTCCTGCAGTGTCAAGTCCTCAAATATATTTCAAAGCATGATAACAGTTAGTTTTAACATATCAACATCACACACTGCATAGCGATCAATGGGGACGAGTGGTCGAGTGGCATCGCACTGGACTGTCGTACCGATGGTCATGGGTTCGAATCCGTGTGAAGGCAAGGGTTTGTTCCCGGGTCCTAGGGCGTCCCTGAGTCACCCCGCTCCGAATGGGTACCAGTGTTAGGCGGCTGGGTAATGCGTGGAACCCACAAAGCTGTGGCCTGTGAGCGCTGCATCACTTGCCAAACAGATCATATGTCATGGTCTGTGGACGCAACTATCTTCTGCATGGAACGAGCGTCTATATAGATAAGACAATGGAGCAGTTTGAAAGTATGCACTCGTACAGGAGGATGAAGTATAAAAAACGTCATTAATGAAAAAAACAGTTAAAAACCAAGTTTTTCAATATAAATCCTTTATGTACGAGACGTAACTAAAAGAATGTTCATAATAATACGCAGCGCAAGATCATCCAAAAATACACAATTGTAGTTGTGTCGTAAAACATGTTTAATATAATGCGCACTGATCAGGAATATGTTTACAAAAAGTGTTGTCAATAAAATACGCACCTTATTGCGCGACAGAAGGTTGTTCAATATAATACGCAACGCGATACTCTATTTCAAAAAATAACATGATACATGAAGATAAATAAAATAATATAAAATTTCAAAAATTTAATTACGGTACATGCGATCGATCTGAAATTCTGATACATAGTTTTTTATTATCCGCATGAAGCTGCCTGCAAAAATTCAGCTCGCTAGCTTACGAGGAAGTGGGTTTCAAATCGATCCAAAGTTTTGGCGACAGACAAGCACTCAAGCAAACCAGCAAGCAAGCAACCAGACACCACTAGTTAATATAAAGGATTTAATAAACGATACATTTCACATATGTTTCTTAAATGTCATATTTTAAAACTTAAATTACAATGAATTTTTAAAAAATATCAATTACTCTTTGATCTATTGGACCGTTGAAATTTCACCTTTGTTAGTCTTCCTGTATATATAAAAGTACAATTTTAAAAGTATAGTGGGGGATTTTTATAAACTAGTTAATGCATCTGCTTGATATCCGCAGTTATCTTACTTAAGAGGAAAAATGGAATTAAGCTTATTATTATTCCTAAAAATATAAGCTCCATTTGATTTTATAGAATAATTTTAGTCATATAAAGATCATAATAAGTTAGAAAATTAAAATCCATAAAATATTTGTTTTGCTTATATTTAAAAGGTAATTTTTTTACCAAAAAGCTTTAGCCCATTCACTATAAAATTACAACTAAATTGTAATTAAAATTGATTATACACATAATAGTATATGCAATATATGTCTCATATTTACAAATGAAAGATGTAGCAAAGATAGTTTTGAGCTCAAATGAACTAATTGTTCTAAAAAAAGAAATATAATGTTTACACCTTAAATGAGAAAGACGTCGTAGCCTTACAAAATGACCCTTCACCTTATTCTAGTTTTTTTTTGTTTTTGTTTAACAGTTGGAGCATAGAGTTGAATATTTCATTCAATACTTTTTCTTCTAACTAGTTACATTAACGTGACTGGACAATTTTATAATTAAATGAAAATAATGATGTATGGTTCTTAAACATGGCATTTAAGTGCTTATGTACATGGGCGTAGGGAAGGGGGGCCATTCCCCCCCCCCACCTACATTTGAGAAAAAAATGTCATAAAGTTGTTACAATAAAACTGAACTAAATTTCCTGAAAGTTTATTACATGGAAGACAGTTTGCATTTATCAAACATAAAAAAGAATTATATCTGCAAGTATAACTGATTACATTACTGATTGTTCTAAATAGTCCAGTTGTTAAACAATGTCTGTAACATTTTGAGCAAAAATCCGCAAGCTTTTATATTTATGTGACCATCTAGTTTCACATAGCAAAGGAACATATAGAATAAGTTTTCTTTGCTGATTACTTTCTCGGAAAAACACTTTAATTGACTTAATTGTTCCTATTGTGTTTCGTACAACATTCACACTATTTAAATCGTTCACAACAAGATTTAGTTTATGTGAACTGCAATGTACAAATGCTGCTTTTGGGGTTTTTTTTCGAATTATTGCATGGAGTCCTTCTTCTTTACCTGCCATTGTAGAACATCCGTGGTATCCTTGTCCAACAAGCTTTGTCATATTTAATCAAAATTCTAATGAATTAGTAATGATGGTGTTGGCTAAGCCTTCAGCTGTTCTATTGACAATTGTAATATATCCCAGGAATTCTTTTGTGACAATCATTTTCCCATTTTGTTCTTTGATAAGTCTAACACCAAGTGACATCTGCTCAATGGCCCCTGAAATGTCATTTGTCTCGTCAGCAAGTATAGAAAATGCAACTGAATTATTTGCTTCACGAACAATGTCTTCACGCAAGAGAGACCCACACATTTATATTTTAGTGTTTTGCATAGTTGCCGAGATACACTCAGCGGTTAACCGTCAAAACGGCCCCATACAAAACGGCCCCGACATAACGGCACCGGTCAAAACGACCCTGGACAAATTGTTAACATTTTTTAACACAAACCCTATTTTTTTTTGGCATTTTAAGCTTTCGTCAAATTTTTCACACTTAAAAAAGTGGTAAAATTGTAAAATTATTTCTTGTGATATTGTTATATTGCTTCATATCAACAAACAACCGTTATTGGAACCATTTCGCGTAAAGGCTATTAAATTCACTTTTGTGGTGTTATTATTGTTGTTTATTGTTAGCTAAACCTGACACTGAACAGGTGAGTAAAATACGAATATATTTGATTGCAAATATTTACTAATAGTCCATCTATTAGTCCAGGCCGTTTTGTCGGGGCCGTTATGTCGAAGCCCAATTGTCGGGGCCGTTTTGTCCGGGGCGTTTTGTCGATGCACCATACTCAGCCCTCACGAACCAATTGACAAACGATTACCAAGAACTTCATCTCCAGATTCAACACGAAACTCTAACAGTTCATACAAATTACCAGAATTTGATTCTGTTCCACGAAGTGCTCAAACATGAATGCAGCAAAAGAGGATTGTAGAAATGATCGGACCCAGTTTGTTGCGATTTTCTTGAATTTGTCTTCTACTTGATGAGTCCAACTGCTCATCTATAGAATCTGCTTTGGCTTCCAATAAAGCAAATACAATTGCTTCCATCTTCATGAGAGCCTTTGTGCCATAATGTGCTTTGCAGGTTGCTACGTGCATCTTCATTTAAATCTTTATATTTTTACATGGTTTGATGACAAATACCCACTGAACTCATAGAATTACTTTTTGCAGAAACAACACGCAATATTTGCAAAAGGCACCTATTAACATTTGCGAGTATACAAGCCACGGTGAATAGTCTGATAACCATGCATATATAAAAACTAAAAACTCTGTTTCCCTCACTGTCAGCTCTAAAATCATAATTTTTTATCAAGGGTCAAACAATCACGAATCAGCTGCAATTTCAACTTATTTGAAATGTCGTAAGGCTTGTATACCTTCCAATATCAAATATAAGGAAATGAATAAATGTCTGCAACAATCAAATTAGGAACAGTTGCTTCAGTTGTGTCTGGCTGTTGAATGCTTACTGTTGTCCTCAGTTGGTCTACTTTTCTATTTTGTGTTAGCCTGTAAAAAAATTTTTGATAACCATCCTTGGTAATCCTGCAGTTTCTACACGTATATTATTTAACAGCAAAATTCAATTCTCTCTTATCTTCTTATCTTATCTATACAGACGCTCCTTCTATGCTGAAGATAGTTGCATCCACAGACCCTGACAGATGATCTGTTGGCAAGTGAAGCAGCGTTCACAGGCCACGGCTTTGTGGGTTCGACGCATTACCCAGCCGCCTAACTACATGTAGTGTTAGGTACCCATTCGGAGCGGGGTGAGTCAGGGACGCCCCAGGCCCCGGGAACAAACCCTTGCCTTCACACGGATTCGAACCCGTGACCATCGGTACGACAGTCCAGTGCGCTGCCACTCGACCACCACGTCGTGAGAACTTAAGTTTTTAATTTATTAAATGGATTAACAAATGTTGTATTTTAACTATTACAGCACTAATTTATAAGACGTAATAATTGCTAAGGCTTTTTAGACCCTTATTTTGTAGTGAACTTGAATTTAATTGAAAATTGTACCTGTATGGCATTGTCAGTTAAAATAACAATGTGTTTTTTGCGCCCCCCCCCCTGGAAAAATTCCTAGCGACGCCCATGCTTATGTATAAAAACTTAGAGATTATTACTTTGATAAAAAATGTTGTCCCAAAGTAGTTGGGAGAGGTAAGCGTTTACGAGCATGTATCTATTATAAAAGCAATAGTCTCCCTTGTTTAAAAATCTCATTTTAACATTAGTTTTAAGAAAACAACAATAACTTATAAGTCTGTTGTAATAAAACTGTTAAAATACGTATAAAGTCGTGGGATGAGTAAGAACATACGTTTTAAGATCATATAAATCACGTTAAAAATAATTACGATATTTCCTTTAATTTCGACAAGGAACATCGTAGTATTCTTGGTGGTTGTGGGTAAAAGTTGATGAGATATGTTGTAACAAACTACATCATAATCCACGCTATTAAGTGACTATGTGCCATTCTTTAGCATTGAAGCTACTGTAATGTCATCCTTGCTGTTAAAGATATATCCGTGATTTTTGTTGTATTTGAAGCAACCGGTGGTTCTGACACAAACGTTGGTGCAATCGTTGGAGGTCTTTGTGGTTGAGTTGCTGCCGTTATCTTCAATATAGCCGTCATCTACTTTCATAACAGTAGTAAGTTCAGCTTAGGTTCGGTAAAGAAAGTTATGAAATAGATATGTCTCTCTTACACGTCTTTCAGGGACTAAAAGAGAAAAAAAAGATTATGTACCGTTTAGCTGGACCAGTACAAACAAAAACAAAACAAGACGGTTTACTATAAATTTATTTTATAAATCAAGATATGCATTTATATCTTTGTAAGAAGTTAAAAATTTGATTTCAAGTTTCAGAATATATACTTATTTCTAAATCGATATCTGTATATGTTATCTTAACCAAGGGTAATAGTTTAAATTATTATCGAATCATTACACATGAGTATGTGTATATAAAATATAAATCATTAATAAATAATTGTTATGAAGTTATATTTTAAAGTATAATGAAATACTTAGTAATTCATTGTTAATCAAGCTACATGTTTATATTTTTTATTTTGCATTATAAAAAACAAAAACATATTATTACTATTTTAAGTTTTTAGATCTTTTTCGTTTACATTTTATCTTTTATTAGGATATCTTAAAATAAATTGACCTTAAAATTATTAATTTATAGTTTTATATTAAATATGATGTCTTAAATGCTTTGTCTCAACAGTATTTGTTTTACAATTTTTAAGAAATAAATTGTAATTATATTGTACTGACTTGTCTATTTTATGGGTAAAAAGAGAATATATTTAAAAAAAATTAGTCTTTTGAATTTCGGGCATTTTAATTTTAATCTATATATCCCAGCAATCCATTATCAAGAAAATGATTGCCCAGATAATTATTTTTCCTCGCTTAAGTCATTAAGGGACACTTTTTTTTTCATTCTTGCTATAAGTAGACATTAGTTCAAATTTAGAAATACAACACAAAGATAACTTAACACAGCTCTCAGATAGACATAAGGATAAAAACATCTTCCTTATTCCGTATGCAAGAACAAACACAAATTCTCGTTTTTTTCGCGTCTGTTTTTGGGGTGTGACATGAGATGCCTGAAGAAACCAGGAAAACTTTACCAAGATTTAAAAGATTTATAAGAATGCAGGCCTAGACACACAACCATGGATAAGCGTAGAACGAAATAATCTTCTGTATAGAGGGAGCGCCTTAATAGAACATATAAGATCATGACCTCGATTGACTGGTAACCCCTAGTAAAAAGATTTTTAAACAAATAATTAGAATGGCTAAATTTTAAATGTTTATTTTGAGGTTCTGTTTTACCCTTACGTTTTTAATCAATTTTTTAAAAGTAATTAACGGTTAAAATTGAACTAAATGAAACAGTACGCTTTAGAAAATTTTTAAAAAAAATTAAAATAAAAAAAATTTAAAAAACATTCCAGAATATTTAAATTAATAAAATAATATTTACCAAAACTGACAATATTATGTGAAATATTGTTAAGGTTTTGTTGTTAATAAATAAACTATGTATCATATTTCCTATGGTTAAAATTGCAATAAAGTTTTCAAGTTATATTTAAAATTTTAAAATAAATTAAAAAATAAGAAATATATATTAATATACAAATTATTTATTTACTTCAAAAATATATAAATAAAGGAATACTTTATGTCTTAATTCCGATGACATATATATTATTTGTACGGAACATATATATATTTAGTACCTCTTATAAATGTGTATTATTGAATACAAGGCATTACTTATTTTTGAATTGTTTAAATATTGAGGAGTTCACAATTGTTACTTAATGTCTTGTGTTTAACCTACGAATCCATCTGATAAAACGGCTACACACTTTTTTATTTTAAAAAATGATACATGTTCATTTCAATTGTCTTATCGTAACAATGAAAAAAATAAAAAATTCTGAATATTTCCAGTTAATAATAAACCTAAAAGTTGAGCTCATTTTCAGTATGTACTACAATCAAGTATATGCACGCTGCAAATGACATTCCTAAACCTACTGTTTTGTACGAATATCGGTGAAATTTTTTAGGATATCTCTCCTGCTTTATTTTAACACGGGACATCATATTTCTTACAAAATTCGCTTTAGAGGGAGATAAGAATGGCGAAAGTTCTACTCCAGATGATCGCCACCTGTCTCAAACCGATTGTTCAATTATTTAGTTTTTTCTACTTAGGTAAAAAGAATGTAGTAATGTAAAATATTTAAAAAAAGGAATGTACCTTTTTTCAGACAATTATGGCCTACGGGTGAAAGTAAAGTAGCAATTAACACTTTTTTTAGCCAAGGCATACGAGGGATTGTGTGGCTAGCGAAATGCCAAGCCGCCTTTACCTTCTCCAGCCGATGTCAGGATGTTAATGGGATTAATCTAAACTAAAATTTGATTTTAAAAAAAAAGAAGTGTGTTATGTTGTGAATATGTTCATCATGGAAAAATGATATGTAAGGTTAGTGACACAGTTTTCTGGGTATATAATCGATGGTACAGAATGAGGAGTCGGGGAATATCATTCTTTTGTGACACTTTTTTTCATTTCAAATTGAGGGATAGATTTAGGAAAAAAAATCAATGGATTTTTATGTTTTTTGTTCACTATTGAAGGATAGTTGAAGGACATAGCTTTTCTTCACGATAATGTATTGAGACTGCTGTGCGAGTTGAAGCAAAGTCAGAAAAATGACTCAGTCACCCGTGACATCTTTCTGCATAGCAACAACACGTGTGTGAGTGTCTGTGTATGTGTGTGTGTGTGTGTCACCAGAGACAACATCGACCAGCAACTAGGACGGAGTACATTGGGAAAATTAACTTTCGCCTCGTTTCTTAATTTTTTTTTCTATCGGCTAATGATAACGGCATATTTTTTAAAAAAACATATTAACATGACATAGTCTATCGAGGGTATTAAAAGTATGCATTAACAACTTGATAGAATTAATTTGCAAGATTAGTTGAAAAATGTATTTATAATAAATAAAGGCAGAACAGAATTAATCATTCCATTATACTAAGTAACTAGATCATTCTTAAAGAGCAAATGTAATCGTAAATCATTGAACGTTATAAAACAAATCATAGACACTTCTATTCCAAGTTGTTAATCGAAATCCTACATGGGATTACTCCTTAGATGACATTTCACTGTAACAGTGCAAAGTCTAGACGTATTTAAAAACTAAAAAAAAGAAAAATACAAAAATCCATTTATGAAAAAGGACATTTTTATCTTAATGAATATATACAACCCGTATGGCCGTTTGTTATTAAAATTAATTATTTTTTTCTCTATACGCAACATGATACTTGAATAAAAATTATAAT
Organism: Ampullaceana balthica; assembly: GCA_944989445.1. Classification (NCBI taxonomy): domain Eukaryota; kingdom Metazoa; phylum Mollusca; class Gastropoda; family Lymnaeidae; genus Ampullaceana; species Ampullaceana balthica. Next base: position 572,790 of record CALYLW010000258.1, read on the forward strand.
TATAAAAAATAAAATAAAGCTATTTCAATAGTTTGGAAAAAAATTAATCTTTATGGACAACGCAAATGAATAAGTATATTATTTTAGATGTATATATATATATATATATATATATATATATATATATATATATATATATATATATATATATATATATATATATATATATCCATATTTCAAAGCGTTTTCTTATTTAAATTCACTAACCGACCATACGAGTTGATTTAGCTATCAGCAATGATGCGCTAATTAGAAATATTAAAATCATAAACTACACATTTTACGTGCAATACTCTTCGTATTAAAATGTTAACCTAAATACTTCAAAACGTTGTTTCCTTTCTAATATAAAGGCATACATATCCTTATTGTCCCAGGTTTCATTAGGGCGTGAAAACGGTTACCAGAACAAACCAATAACATAACGGAGTAACATATTTGAAGAATTGAAAAAGCAATGAAGACTAAAAATAAACCATTGAAGATAAAGCCTAAAAAAAATCCTTATGGGATAAGCTTTGTAATTTATACAATAATAAATTTCATGCCATTTTGTCGGGTTAAAAATAATATTGCGTGCCTTATTCAAAATAAAATGCAACAAAAGAAAATGAAAACATCACTTTTAAAAAAAATCATTATTTATTTAAAATTTTTGATATACCTTCCGTAACAACCACATTTTACTCTACTGGACACTATATGCTAAACAAGAAATAGTTTACATTCAAACAAGAGATAGTTTAGATTAAACGGGCACCGTTAGCCTACATTGATTAAAAACTAATTTACCTTCGTATGTGTCAAAGCTACTTTCATCTTAGATCAATTACATGTTTCATCTCATATCATTAACGTTTCAACAGTGAAATTTGATAAGTAGTTGCGTGTTCATGTAATACCTTTTATGTAAAACAAGTTACGGTATTTTCTTTTAAAATAAAATGACTGTGCGTACTTGTTTTAAACAACATTGTTACTACATTTAAAAAAAAATAGTATTGTTTTATTATAAGTATTAATGTTTTAATATTTAAAAACTTGTGAAAAAAAACAACAGAAATACATTATCAAAACGTAAATGTTTGTCTCCTAAAAAAATTATGCAACACAAATGTCCGTCGTTGCTAGGTGATAACCAAAATGTCAATGTTTATCTCCTGGAAAAGAAAAAAATACATGCAACACAAAAGTCCGTCGTTGCTATGTTATAACCAAAACTTAAATGTTTATCTCCTTAAAAAAAAATATGCAACGCAAATATCCGTCGATGCTAGGTAATAACCATTATTAAAGGCTATCTATGGAAAAAAAGGGGGTGGGGGGGGGCTTTGTGATTGTCTCAACAATCGTGACGTCTAAAAAATTGATACTTTTTCTATTCATATTAATATTATATATTGTCTTTGAACTTTGTTATTTACCACATTCGGTAAAACCATCTTGAAACACCCACTGCAGGCAGCTATGCATTGTCTCTTACAAAGTCAAGATTCATTTCCACTGCTTCGAATCATATCTTGGAAACAGTTCAACCTTTAGCTAACACTGGAAAGACTATATTTAGATTTTGTTTTTATGTGGACATGTTTTTTTTTAAATGGTATAGTTTAGAAATATTAACTATTCGTGAATTTAGAGCGTTGAAGTTTTTTAAAAACATTTATTAGCATTCCCTGTTTAAGCAATTTTTTTCTTTATAGCTTCTTTGAGAAAAGAAAAAAAAACAATAAAAAAGTTATAGAGATCCGTTTTATACTTTAGTTTTTAAGGAATACATTTTCAAACATTTTTTTATAATTTGAGTTTAGAAGCATATAGACGAAAAAGTTACTAATGCAGCAAATCGTGCCAAATATATAAGAACATTCCCACAGCAAAGTGTCAAGGTTTTTGTAAGCCCCAAGATTCATACCCGGAAGAATATGATGCACCGCTGTGGTAATAAATCTAGGGAAATTACACAACGTCAAATTTACTGCGAGAAACAGCACGACTTTTACAAGCCTCCTCTCACGGTCTGACAAATAGTCATCTGATTTCTTTGATGTACTTTCTCTGAGTTTGGAACTCGACACGCTAACACTCGCAGTCGAGTTGCTGCGAATTCTCGATGACGCTTTTAACGAGTAGGTCATCCAGACCGAGCAGACTATGAGGAGGACTTGAGACAAGACGGAAAGTCCAATACCGGCTATAAGGTCTGATAACATCTCCCACTTGGCAGAGTCATAATTGAAAACCACTGTCAGAATGTGTCTAGTCGGAGCAGTCGAGTTTTGAAAGAAAAGCTCTTGTGTCACTCCATTTTGGCGTATATGAAGATAGGCAGATGTATTCCGAAGTGGACAGCGTATATTATCAGAATGACAAATCCACAGCGAGCCCTTGTGAACACTCGCTTGACGGTGAAAGGGTAGACAACGCAGAAGCATCGCTCGGCCGATATCATCGTGGTTATCCAGCATGATACCAAATACGTGATGTACCTCGCCCAGCTGAAAACATACGCGCCCAACGACCACGGGTCAATGGGACTATCGGGGTAAACTAAGTTGACCAGGTAGGAGCAGCAACCGGCCAGCTGAAGAGCGGTCACGGCAAGGTCCGTGAAGGAGAGTGCCAGCAGCCCTACGCTCATGCTGTCCTTGACTCCGAGTTTGAGAAAGATCACAATGTTGATGATGTTTGTGGCGACACCTGCGATGGACAGAATACCGTGGACGGTAATTGTCAGTGAAAGATCCACCAGCTCCATGGCCTCCTGGGAAACGTACCATTCTTTAGTTTCATCGACCCAGCGGGTCTCTTCGTCTCTGGCCAGTTGGTCTTCTTGTAATGTGTGCGCCATTGAAGATTGTCAACAATAAAATAACCTATAGCTTAAATACTTTAAACCAGTTGAATATTTTGTAACTATCCTTGTGCAGATAGAAGAACGCAAAAATTTAGACTTTGAGCTTTAAATTGCTTAATGACTTATTCTTTAAAAGGGCCTCAAAGTAGCTAGGAAATAAATTCATCATTTGTAAATTTTATCTAAAATATATTACGCAATAAAAATACTAAATGGTAATAAGTATTTCAAGACATGAAGCAGTTAAAACAAGTGTTTTAGTGCCGCTAACTGTCACTGCGCCAAGAAATGTAAAGAGGTAACACACAAAGTAATAGGTACCGCTTGTTTGAGTCATCGACAACACGACATTGTGATGCCAAGAAAATGTACACGTAAAAGCAATTTTAGCGCGCATTTCTATTCTTTAATTTCAAAAGAATTCTTTCCTATTATAAGTAAAATGAAATAAGATTTTATAATTTAAAAACATAATTTATAATTAACCAGAACTTAATTTTTGGCATTCAATTTAAACCATGATTTTAAAAGATAATTATTCCACAAATTTTTAATAAATATAACATTTATAGGAAATTTAAAATTTAAAAAAATCCTATCACCGTTTTATGTACTTTAGTTAAACATTTTTGCATGTCTCTAAAATAGGACAGGATTCTTCCCTTGACTTAGTTTCTCACCACTTATCCGTCACAAAGTTCACATTGATTTCACCCCGCCTCGTTCATTGATCCTCAGGTAATAATTGTTCAACAAATAATAGCTAATGAATAAAACCGCACAAGAATGCCAATATACACGTTTTTAACTAACATCAACTAGCACATTACTTTATGTTATGAAAAAAAAAGGCAACAGAGCGGTCTCAATAACAATTATTGTAACTCAGAGTAATATGGAAAATAAACATTAACGCAATTACATTCGATGCACCTCATTAACCTTTCAAACTTTTTTTGTGTTTCGAAATAAGCTGTGGAAAATTCTATTTACTGGCAGCTGGTGAAGCCAATATTTGATGTGCACACGTAAGTACATTTCTATTTGACAAAATCTACACGTAAAACATTAAATCATTAATCCTGCAATTGTATATGTAATAAAGGTTCATTTCATTTCCAAATTATGTTTCATTTTGATACAACTCTTATAACTATAGAAAACAAATCAGGTAAAGTTAATGTTTTTCATATGATCATTTTCAAAAGAAAAAAAAGCATTATTTAAGAATAGTTTATCAGATAGTTACTATTATTTAAGGTGGAAAGCGGAAAACAAACTGTTAAAGGAGATTTGGCGTATTTTTAAAATACAAAATAACAAACAAATGTTCCTATGAAAACTATAAATTTTAGCTGTATTTTAAAACTAACACGTCAGTAGTCGTTCGGCTAATGCCTTCATCAGTAAAATAACATAAGATATGTACTTACATAATTAATATTGCAATTCTTAAAACATATCATAAAATATGTATGTAAAATAAAAAGAAATGAAAAACAAAAACAAACAAATACACAGGAATAAGGAAAAAGGAGGGAGTATCTAAAAATACAGTGTTAACCACAACGGGAAAAGATTCTGCAGTTAGGTAAAATTATTGATTTGGTTAATTCCATATGGAGCTAACGTACCAAATCGTTTTATAAGTACATTTTCCATGTAGATCCTATCATGGGTATTGCTTGCTTATAAAATACAAGTTACTGTAATATCTGAAATGCCGTCATGGTCAACACTGTTAAAATGTTTAGACACATGGCATTGAGCCTGTTTATTTATATGATTCAGGTGTTACCTACACTCATCTCCAAAACGACGACCTGTCTCACCAACGTAAATATTATTACACCTCTTGCAAAGTATTGCATAAATCACGTTGCGACTTTTTCAAGTGAATCCATTTTTTTTTGGTGAATTTTCAAAGAGGGAAAGAAATTTGTTTAATTTCGATCACATATGGACAAGTATTGCAACGGTTACGGCTGCAACTTTTTGTTCCAATATGTTATTTTATTGTGGAAAGGTGACATCTTACAATTATATCTCTGAGGCTTCTATCCATCAGGAAAGCAAAAAAGTGGAGGTTTTTTGAAGACCTGCTGAGTTAGAGGGTCAGCCATGAGGATTGCTCGGTTTTTTGAGAATCACCTGGTGGGCTTTAAAATTATGGAGATGAAAATTTAAAATAAATTTCGATCGATCACATTGATCAGAAACAGATGATGTAAACGTGTCTGGTCTGGTCATTCCTTTAATTTGATTGACAGTGTATGTTAAAACTGCTTCCGGGTATGATAACCTTAAAAAAAGCCAGCATTTTATTAGTTTTCTCCAAAAAGTCTGCCTCATCACTACAGAGTCTTTTTAGTGTCAATAGTTATTTTGTTTTCTTTCAATTTACTTTTTGTGTCAAAAAAAATCACAGCACTTTTATGGATAGTGGAAGTAAATTTGATTGAAGAATGGAAGTTACCAACGAAGTCAATAAAACGTTGCACTTGTTACATGTCCACTTTTGTTATTCAAATGAAATCGTCAATGTATCTCATGTAGTACTCTAGAGAGAAAGCTTTGTAATTTTCACTCCATAGTTGTTCAAAACGGCCCATAAATATACAAGCATAGCCTGGTCCCATTTTCGTTCTCATAGCAACGCCACTATTTTGATAAAAAAATGTATGTTGAACTCAAACGAGTTTACATTTAGGACAAGCTCAGTCAATCGTAGTATGGCAATTACGGGGATCTTGAGATTCGCTTTTTTTCTTTAGAAAAAATGTGATTGCAGAGACGCCATCCACATGAGGAATTGACGTGTACAGTGTAAAGAGTAAATGATCTTAATAAGGTAAAACCAAGGAATCAAGAAATTTTATCATATGGCTAGTGTCCTTAATGTATTATGGTAAATTTGCAAAAATAGGTTGAAAACAGTATCCAAAAAATCTTAAATTAATTCAGTAGGACAAGAGCAGGTGGAGACAATTGGTCTTCATGGGTTTCCCAGCTTGTGTATTTCGGTAATAGGTATAAGAATGATTTACCAAGATCTCTGTCATAGATACGTACTTTTTTTTGCAGAATATGGTAATTGACCACAATATATACGTTCTTCAATAGACTCATTAACAAGTTCATTATTAGAAATAATAGGATGGGTATCCTTGGGTTGTAAAAAGATGCATCATTTAATTGTTTGGAGGCCTCTTCAATGTAAAGTCTCGTATCCCACACAACCACAGCTCAACCGTTATCTGTCGGCTTGGCAACAATGTCTTGGCCTTTTATGATTTGGAAAAGTGCTCGCCATTCTTCTTTCGATAAATTGGATTTGTTCAGAGGAGTTTGGCGAGGTTTGTGGATTTGATTTTCCGTACTTTTAAGGTACAAGTAGAGCGCTTTAGATTGATCGGAAGGAGGGGTCCATGTTGATTAGCATTGTCGATGTACAGGATATTCACTGTCGTCGTCATCGTTATTCGCAAGGGTACCATAGAAGTAAAGCTGCAATTTCATTGTACGAAAGAAACGATGGGCATCTGATAGTAATTGGTATTTATCACCTTAGGCCTCAGGAGAAATGAATGTGAGTCCTTCACTCAGAACTGATCTTTCTAGATCAGAAAGGGGAATATTCGGTGGAATACAGACTAAGTTTGATTCATTGTCCGTTACGTATGACGTTGTAACTTTAGGATTATTTGCAGTTTGATGATGTTCAATCTTTCTTTTTTTGGCTTCAGATAATAAGTTGTAAAGCTCCCTATTGAGACCATCAATTATCCAGTGAATAAGATTGAATAGCAAGTTGCTATTATGATTATTCACACGAAGTTGAGCCTCATATTTGTCTATTTTAATAGCTAGTTTAGAAATAATACGCATGTGTGAACTGAAAAAAATCCTCAGACGTCCAAAAGTACACTTCTTGCAAATGGCAGAAAGGTTGAGTCGATCAAGCGAAATAGAGGCAACAGCAGCAGGATAAAAATGATTTTTCTACCATTTTCGAACAAGATTTGTATGAATACAATTGTTTTAAAAATTGACATGTGTGGTGTATCGAGTCTTCTTAAATATATTGAACGCCAAATCAGTACAATTCTTTGATAAAATTGTTTCTAAAAGAATAAATGTAGTAATAATAAACAGCGGCGTAGCGATGGTATGTGCCAACCGGGGCAGAACCGAAATTGGCAGCCCCCCACCCGAAATATATGTTAATGATATAAAGAAAATATAGTTTTTTTAGAAAGTAATAACAAGGACACTATACATTTTACGTAAAAAAAACAACCTTTTATTTCTTGAGTAAAATTTACGTTTTCGTTTTTTTTCATCATGGCACAACCTTTCGTGTATCGATGTGGTCAGCCATGCCATGTTCAATAGCCAAAATATATATAGATTAGTCTATCTTAATAAATTCATTATTGATCGTAATTAATTTTTCATTAATTTAATAACTAGAAGCTGCGTTACTTGATTATTTTATTGTATTTGTATTAATCCATGATGTAAAATATTCATTGCTTGACAATGACATGTGAGATATTTTGAATAAAATATACTCTAATTTTAAGGAACATTTTTAAAGTCAAATACTAATATATTAGCTTTTTTCCGAATTCTATATAACTGCAAAAAACTTCCCATGAATTTCTACTGTAATCTCGTCTCATGAAAAATACACCTTTCTTCTCAACCACTTTTCTACATAAAAAGGATAAATATTTGTTTGGATCACCAAAATTTTTCTGTCTCGTTCTTTGAATGGAGGGTTAAAATAAAAGGCTGAGGTCTCCTCGCAAAATGTTCGCAAATATCAAAGCATCCTTTAAGTATTCCATTAGTTTCTCTTTGAGTAGCATCTACAAAACACTTTTCTAGTTTGTAAATAATTTCGTACGCCATTGACTTCATAAACTTTATATTTCCAATTATGTTAAACATGTATTAGAAAATGAAAAAAAGATGTCGTTGTGTCTAGCATATTCCCTGCGTCTGTTTGTGTTCTTTAGCCTTTCATCTGCCTCTTTCAGTTTTTCTATAACTTTCAAAATAACCTTCAAATGACTCCATTGTATATTCACTAATTTTTATTCTGAAGTCTGTTTTATGCCTGCTTGTAGCAGCAATAACAGTAGGTGTTCCCAACGGGGTGTGAAAATGAAAAAAATGCGTAACAACGTTCTATAGTACTAAAGATTCTGGCCTCCAATACAACAAGGCTAGCACTGAAATGGAATAACCAGGGAAAGCAAGAAAAGGGATCGTCCAAAAAACACTTTTGCGCCGAGAATGAGAGGCAGTCATTAAGAAAATTGCCCATGACTGGAAGTGGTTGGAGAAGCTGGCCCATGATAAGGATGACTAGAGGACTCTCCTAGGCTGTCTATGCCCTTGGGGAGCGAAAAGATCGACGCTGATCGAAAAACAAACAAACAAAAATAATGTGCTGCTCAGAGCATTTGATTTGCGTATGTTTCAAATTGATAGTGTACAACAATTTTTGCTTTTATAACATGAGCGGCTGTCAAATTAAGTCTCTTGTTTTTGAGTACAGTAGCACTGATCTCAGAAGAATTCATATCCAATGAGGATTTTAACCTTTAAGGAGTAGAAACGTTCACATACTTTGCAACAGTTCTTTTATTCCTTTTATTTTTTTTATTATTTTGATCTTATTTTATTTCGAAAAAACTCCACTTTCTTATAAAATTATCATTGTTAGAAACTATTTAATGACTAAGAATTTGCCACCCCTAGCAAAGTGCCGCCTGGGCATTTGCCCCTTTCCCACCTCGCTACGCCACTGATAATAAAGTTACGGAATTGATTTTGAGAGTGTTTAGATGACATCATTTGCAAAAGTAAAATATATTAAAATTGTTTGACACAATGAATAAGTATAAATTAATGGTAGGAAACAAATATTGCGGGATGAAATAATAAAAATTAAAATACAATTCAAGAAATTTTTAAGCTTGCAAGAATTTGAAATTTTATAAAGATCACATTTTTAGCAATATTCTTTACGTATATGGTTTGTTTTATTTTTAATACAAAATTCTATTAATTGCATACAAGAAAACAATGACTACATTTCTCACCAAATTTAACAGTGGTGCAAATATAAATGTACAGCTTGTTTTCACAAGTATTTTGACATCATGATCATTAAGTAATAATATAATGTCAACATAATACTAATCCAATCACAAGGTGATCCATTTTTCTTAAAGGCAAAGCCTTGAAATGCTGCACTAGAGGAAGTACTTTCCCAGGTGTTCGTAGTTGTATAATTGATTGTGTACATCTGTCGTGTTGATGACTTCAAGGAAAGATGAGGTATAGTGAGATCTTTAAAAAAAAAGATAATGTTCATGAACGTTTTTAATAATGATTATTTTTTCTTCTTCTTAAACTACTTTTCAGCCGACAGATAAGTTCACGTGGCTTATAGATATGACTTGGTTATTTATGGCTTATTTATTAAGCATATTTAGAACATTTAAACACATACCTGATTGCTTGCAATAAAAATGCATGATTCGATCACATGCTTTGTCCCAGAGTCTATATAATGTTTTATAAGCAACTAAGAAATTCCAGCAGGTTTCCTTCTTAAAACCATTCCTGACGGGAAACAACTTTTTCTCCCACAGATCTGATAACATTGAGGCGTTATGGTAAGGACTGTCTTGCCAGGTCCACGTTCTTTTTAAACTTGTATCATTTGCACTGAAGGACAGCAGCCTGTCTACAAAAAAGGAATATTGAGTAAGACTTATTTGATTACACCTGTAGAATATTTGGTTTTATCTTAAATTACTTTTATTTTATTTAGATAATGGATTTTAGACTTGTATTTGAGTCCCAGATTTAGCCAATTTGAATTTTCATTACAATTGACATTCACGTGGCTATGTATCCACTGCACTGTCACCTTACCACCGTGTCTTTCAAGTTTTCACACGTCATCAATGATGATGCCAACCCAGTGCTTGTTAAGTTTCTCTGGTTGTGCAAACCGTATACGTTTCTTCACCTGCGGTGTATTTTTCATAATTTTCAGGGCACTTTGTATAGCTTTTAGCCCAGCATAGTTGTTTGTTGCCATCGTCTTAAAGGACTGTTAAATTTCGTACTAATTTGGCCCTCAAATGGGGTATAAGATGAGCGCATCGTAACCTTCAGTTCCTTCTCTCTTGTTGGTAGACTAATCCATGTACATTTGCAGTTAGTTATCATGAATTCGTCTATCCTCATAAGGACTGATTTGAGGAAACCTTTCAGTGGGGGTTACACCCTAGGTAGGTCTTTGATGATCCCACGCTCTGCGGCGGTCCTAAACATGGAGACCCATGTGCTTTGCTGGGGTGGCGCCAAAGTGGTAGCGGGTCGTAGTAGGGAATTCCGCACCTCCTTGTGAGGGCAACTTAGTGGGATGCATTTTCGACTGTATGTCCTGGATGCCCAGGCAGAGCCGTCTTTACAGCAGTTTGGGCCCCCGGGCAAAGAAATAGTGTTGGGCCCCTCCCCCGCATGAATAAAAAATAAATATACATAATATATATAAATAAACATATTCCCAGGGGGCCCCTATGCTCGTGGGCCCCCGGGCAAATACCCAACATGCCTATGCGTTAAGACGGCCATGTGCCCAGGTGGCCGCTTCGGAAGCGACCGCTTCGGGGGGGGGGAGGGGGTTCCTCAGCTGTTACGTCCCTTTTGGGGCCAGATGGCTGGGTGGGGGGGTCTTCCGGGAAGACCCATGAAGAGCATTAGGCTTGGGGCTTCTGAATTTCTTCCCACATGTAGGTTCATAAAGCCAAAAGGAATTTATAAACAGCCATTTTTTAAAATTTCATTAAAACTGTGGTCCAATTTGTATACAACTCTACATGTTCAAGAGTTGGAATTGCATTTTTTATAGCATAAAATCTTATGATGTTTGACACAAGTTTTGAATATCCTAACTTGGAAGTTAAATGTAAGAAAAAATTCATACAAATCCATTTTGTATGCTTGGCATTTGGGCCTTGATAATGTTGTCTGTGCAAAAAAGAAAAAAAAACAAAAAAAAACAATACTTTAAAACTCTTTTAAAAAATCGATTTCTTAACTTAAAGCATGGATGTCGAGTTTAACACTCGATCTTAAGATTTCCTACCAATTTTAAAAAAACCGTAAAATTGATATTTGTAGTGCGGAATAATATTCTTTAAGGAATGGACATGTGTAATCTGTAAGTTGAAATAATTCTTGCAATTTTATTATGAAAGCACAAAAGCATCTGATGAGGGTCGGGCATACCGGGCGACCGTTTTGTTCCCCCTCACTATCTTACTGTAAGAGTTACTTTTAAGGGCCTGTAGTTGGCGTACGGATTATAAATAATCAGCACAAAAGCTATGCGGATTTTTGCTCTGACAAAACCTCCTGAAAATTTGATAATCCATCCTATCAATTTGATAATCCCTCCTATCAATTGGATAATCCCTCCCGACAATTTGATAATTCATCCTATCAATTTGATTAATTCCTACAATCAATTTGATAATCCCTCTTATCAATTTGATAATCCCTCCTATCAATTTGATAATCCCTCCTATCAATTTGGTAATCCCTAATATCAATTTGATAATCCCTCCTATCTCATGAAGGCATATGAAGTAATACTCGTAATCCTTCAAAGCATATCCAACCTACCCCACTCATGAGCCTATGTAACAGGAAAGTAAAAATGCCTGGGTGTGTCATATTCCGTTATAAAGGTGTCTGCCTTCTCTTTGCCCCCAACCCCCAATTAAGTTTTTTTTAGTTTCAGAACATTGATCTATTTATCAAGTCACAGCAGTATTAAATTTGAGAATTACATTCTATTGACGTACCTTTGTCTTCCTCATCTATAGAATTGTCGAGCTCTGAGAAGGTTTCGAATGGGGAAAGAATTGCCTCGATATATTGGCACTCATAATAGATGATTGGAGAATAAGATAATAAATCATAGGTAATAATTAATTATGTCATTATTGTGAGTAATAAATATAATGATTTATATATAGATATATATTAAATAAAATTAATCTTCAGATTTTTTTTTAATTAATGACAGATTAACGAGATTTTAATAATTAAACATGAAAATCAATAATATTATTTAAATTCATCGTTTTCTGGAAACAAAATTAAATGCTACTTCCAAATCACATAATTTAAAGTTTTAATTGTATGCATTTTTAAAATAATTTTTGTTGTTTGAAATTGATGAATTTTAAATAATATACAAACTTATTTAATTCGATAATAATGATAATAAATATAATCATTTTGTTTTGCCTTTTCATTGATAAACATCAGACACTAATACATTATGGTTTTAATAATAACTCTTAAGCTTCGGGTTTATTTATAACGCGGTCCACACACTACACGCAATAAATAAATATATGTATTACAAAAATATATACCTACATCCATGTCTCCAGGCAAACGAGCCACTTGTAAGTATTGGAAGCACGCGCCTGCTGGAAGTGAAGCATTTGTCCAACGGCAGGTTGCTAAAAGTATATCCATCGATTTAGTGAACATTAAATAATATTTAATCAAAGGCGAACAAAAATGAAAAACTTTATACTTTATGTTATCTTGTAAAATTTTATTTCAAAAATTGTTTTGCATAACTATGAAATAATAAATATGTCAGGGTTGAATTTAATGTATATAATTTTAAAAATATTGATTTTTTTCAACTCTTTTTTTGATTCAATATTCCCTCACTTTTCGGGGGGGGGGTGTTACGTTTACACCCACGCAAATTGATTGCAGTTTTAAAACGACTGTCTATGAGATTATATACGTGACTAAATGTTTCCAAAATATTTTCTTAAAACTCTCTTTCTCATTAAAATACAGAAAAAATGAACTAATTTTCCAAGTAGTTATGTTATTCACTCATTTACTTATAATAATTTAAGCATATTTTAATTTTGCACTGCAATACTATTTTAATAAAAAGGAAAGGTATGTACAGTTGGAGAGTAACAGTAACACCGTAAAGCTTAGTTGCCCATGTTGTATTAATGTGCATTTCTATGCGTACATCCGTACAACATATGCATTGGGATTGTAAGAAAATGTAACCATTTTAAAGGCAAACATAGACAGATATATACAGTATCATACGATGAGGCACGGTAAGTAGCCTAAAGCACGAATATGCGGGGCCGAAAATACGGGGGTTTACGGTATTTTCTTTGATTAGGTTTTGTTATTAATATATTTTCTTAGTTAAAATATAATATGTATCTTACTATTTCTTACTGCTGCTGAAATTCGTTTGAAGATGAGGAAAAGCAGGAAATATAACACTGGTCCTGACATTATTTTTGATCTAATGGATGAACAGGAGACATACGTTGATTAAAAAACAAATGTACATGTAAAAAAATATCAAACATCCAAATTAACAAACGAAAAAAAAAGTATTATTTTTTTTAAAAAATCTTAAGGTCATTTTCAGCAAATATATATATTTATAAATATATATATATATATATACAGACAAATTATATATATATATATATATATATATATAAATATGCGTGTGTTTGTGTGTGTGTATATAATGGTTTGTATCTAATGTCTGAACCTCCCCCCACTAGGTACGTAAGGTCATTAATGGAAGACCCCTTTTGATGAAATACATTCTGCATTAATATTCTTATAAAATGGAAAAAAACCATATAACTAAATATATATATGTATATAAATACTTACATATATACATTCATACATGCGCGCATACACCAAAAAGTACACACATCCACACAAACACACACACACATACGTATATATATATATATATATATATTAGGGCTGTTAACGATTAAGTTACATTTAATGGTTAACTGCTCACAAATTAACGATTAATTAATCTTTAATTTCGATTAAAGCCAAAAATTGAAAATTTAGGGTGTCATAAGTAACATTTATTAAAATACTTGTCGAACATCGACATAACACTGGAATGTCTTCTTTATATGACATCTTTTAACCAACAACGCAAACAGACAAGTGTGTTGACATTATTTGGTTCAAGTGATGAGCGGGTCTTATTGACAATTTAACCAGCCGAGCTAAACAATCGTTCACATAGCTTTATATTGTCTCAGCTGAGGTTTCTGATACTGTAGTGGAAGTTTGGTTTGCAGGTGATCTGTAAGCGAAGTGTTAGAACCATGGTAGCAATGTTCCCTTTAAGCTGCGCGGCTGCGTAGATATTTGACCAACATCATGCAGGAGTTTAGATTCACCGCGCAGTAAATTTTGTAAAATATTGAACAAAAAATGGACGTTGTGCAACTTTGCACATGAGGTGTATTTTTTAACTTTGCATACGGACAAAAGAATCTTAGACTTAGAGGGAACATTGCATGGTAGGCACACGATTTTCCTCAAGGGACACATTACCTTTATTAAAATTTTGAACTGTCACGTCAGTCAATAGCTTAAAACCAAACTGTTTTTAAATCGTCCTGAAATTAGTTTATATTTATGGGCCGAATTATTATTATTTTTTTTTACTTCCAGTACATTTATAAGTACTGGAATTTAAACATTTTAACGATTAATCGAGAAATTAATAGTCAATTTCCGCAACCCTAATATATATATATATATATATATATATATATATATAAATATATATATATATATATATATATATATATATATATATATATATATATATATATATATATACTAGAAATATACCCGCACTGGTAGCGGGAGTGTACTGACCCTTTTTCCAGTATTAGTTGCTGGTTATTACAATTTTTATTTGCCAAGTTATATTTCACATTCATCTATTAGTTAAAATCTTATGGGAAACAGAGATATTCCATTTAAAGGGCGAACAAAGTATATATAATTAAATACATTTAAGAAAAAAAAGAGAGAGAGAAAAAAACAACATAGAATTATTGAATTTTTTTACCATTTAACCACGTGAGCTGTTTTCACGTAATGCATTGCCTTTTAACATTACCTTATTATTTTAAATATCTGATATCCGACTACAAAGGAATGAACATAGCATGTTCAATTCTCAATTAATATTAATTAAGCATTTTCAGGATCACTTTAATAAATTTAGCCAACTTCTGTTAATACACTCTGTAGCGAAAGTTTATAATGTATAGAGTGTATATATAGCTTTTGTAAACTTTTTTAAAGTTTAAGTTTATTTGACATAGGCCATCGCTTTCCACGTAAAATAAATTCGCTACATCTATGGTTTTTAATTAAATTTTGAGTTATGAATTATATTTTTAAAAATCGCAATTTCATTCACACATGTAAAATGGTAATCTAATGCATCATGGACAAATTGAAATAAAATAATTTAAACGCATATCTAATACATAAGGCTCAGTTGATATTTGTAAGTTTGTTTGTTTTTATCCATTAAAAAAGGCCACTGCTTTTTTTACATTTTTCCAAAAGATCTCTACCACTGTCGTCACTAAAAAAGCTCATATATATTTACGACGCTGCATCGTAACACAATTGTAATTAATACAATATTTGTATCAGTGTCTATGAGATAAATATAATAAGGCACAACCCACTCAAATGCAAAATCTACTAAACTATGGCGCCAATAAATTAAATTATAAATTTTATATATGAAGTTTACTTTCTAAAATACTTTAAAGAAACTAAAGGAGTCGTATTAAAAAGAATTCAAGGAAATGTGCGCATCGAATTTAGACAATCATAATAAATGTTTATAAAAATGTTCTGGCTTAATAAAAAGTCTGCTCTTAACAACTGGACGGAAAATAACTACTTTTGTAATCTATTTATACTTGTTCCAACGTAAAAATAATATTTGAATTTTTACGTACATGTATCTGTGTCTACATTCATTTTTAAAATTTACAGCTTTATGCAATTGGTATAAAGGAATGAAATTCTTTTTTGAGTCACTTTCATGGCCCAACAAGAGATTTTGTTTCTTAAAAATAAAGAAATTATATTCTATATTAAAAAAAAACAAATCAAATGTCTGTTAAAAAACCAATGTGAAACAATGAAAATAATTGATTTTAAAAATAAAAATTGCCTATGTTAATCCAACTACAATGGAATGAACATAACAAATTCAATTCGCAAAACAAAATAGTTAAGCATTTTCAGGATCACTTTATTTAGTTTAATCTACTATGTTAATAGGTTCAGTAGCCATACATTTTAAATTGTATAAGTGTATAGCTTATGTAAAAGACAATAGCTTATGTAAAAGACAAAAAAATATACATTTTATATTAATAGGACACAGCTAAATTTAAGATGCGTACACGAAAATGTGCGCACAGTAATCAGGCGATAAAAGATTTTAGAACGCGCACAGCTAAAAATGAAGCCTTGAAAAAAATACCGACACAATTATTACATAAATAGGTTTTTATTTTATGTCGAGTTATGGAACAGAAAATAAATTCGCAATTAAATTTAAACGTGTAAACAATTAAACCGAATGCATCGTGTGGCAATTGTAATTAAATATGTTTACTTGTCTATAATATATTGAAAGTAACAGTAAACAAAATGACAATTCTTTGTACTGCACAGCTAAAATTAAGAAGCGTACACGAAAATGAGCGCAACGGAATTAGACAATATAATACTTTTTGAATGCGCACCGCTGAAAATAAACTATTGGGAGAAAAAAAACTTAAAATTAATAATTATAAAATACATTTTCATTATAAGAATATATTATACAATTTTCATTTTCATAGTGATAAATTCTATTTGTTTTCTTCTCTTTTGCCATTTTTCTATGTTAGAGTTATTACTTTCTTTGAAATACAGTGATAAAAATTAATACATTTTTTATTTAGTTTGTAAAATATTTTTTTAAAAATAATTTTTTAAAAAATGTATGTGAATGTTTGATGCTTAAGTTTAATTACATGTTTTACATGAAATGAAACTTCTGGAAACAACTTTCACTTAACAACCTTGACAAAAACATGTGTAAATTTGCAAAAATTGGAGTAAATACGCAATTTCCTGTTAATGAAAAGTTGTATTGCTAAAATAGAAAAGAAATACCAGACTTGTGAATATAAATAAATATCCCTGATACGTCATGTTTGTTATTATATTCAGTCACTTAATTCTTCTGTTTCTAATTGTCAGGTCTGAAATGCAATATCTAATATCCGAGTAACTATCGGTTTTAATATAAATATTTATTAACCACTATATGTAAGACTGACTTTTGTAACATCATCTTATCCACCCCGTTCAAATTCAAATTGATAATCTTTAAATAAAAAAAAATGTTTTTCCCATACATATCACTGACATAAGAAACAATACTAAGTTCAAATTTGATGTTATATTACAATTTCACAAACTTTACCACAAAGTTGGGAATATCGGTCTATATCCTCCTTGCCAACGTCTGA
The DNA here is from genome assembly GCA_944989445.1 of Ampullaceana balthica. Lineage (NCBI taxonomy): Eukaryota > Metazoa > Mollusca > Gastropoda > Lymnaeidae > Ampullaceana > Ampullaceana balthica. The sequence continues at coordinate 590,139 of CALYLW010000258.1, forward strand.
TTTTTTTCTTGAAATCGGCAATTACACTCAAAAGCTTTTTATCAATAAATAGAAATGTAAAAAAAGTGTCAATCACATTGCTTTTTATATGATGTTCAAAACATATTTATTTCTCTACACTAGGTTCAAATATCGTATTGAAAATGCATTTGATTTACAGAGACGATTGCATCTAATGGCAGAGCGCGGTTTAAGGAGATCACTTATATGATATGTAAGCGGATCCTAAATCAAATGTAATACTTTTTTTTTCAAATGAGCTTAACGCTTTTTTTTTATTGATCGAACAATTAAATATAGTTACGTAAATGATATTATCAAATATTTGAAAAACAAATGCTTGTCAAAAGGCATAAATTAAATTAAGATGTACACGACAGAAGTAGTGCACATGCAATAGATTAGAATTACAACACATTACATTAGTATAGAGATATTCAATTTTGAAAAAATAAGACAAGCGACTATATTGGGTTGGTTGTCGGAATTGGCGCATAAAAATAGAAGATGGAGAATACATCATCCGTAACTCTTGAGAGCATTTTCAAAGATATAATGAGTGCATTGACAAACGGCCACTGAGTGCACTGACAAGTTGCACTTAAATGCACAGACAAGATGTCCCTGAGTGCGCTTACAAGAATTATTTCCTTGAGTGCACTGGCAAGGTGCACTTAAATGCACACACAAGATGTCCCTGAGTGCGCTTACAAGAAAGATGTCATTGAGTTCACTGGCAAGGTGCACTTGCACAGTCAAGCTGTATCTGAGTGAACTTACAAGATGTCCTTGAGTGCACAGGCAAGCCCCCATGACTTAATTATTTTTTTTACCGTAGCCCCGGCGAGACATTTACGATCTGTAGCTATTCATTACACAATTGATTTTGATGTATTGTGTGTTCTCCTTCATTCATGTGTAATGTAAAGGAGTTATACCTTATTTGAAGAAGAGCATGCTCAATTTCAAATAATAGATGATATTTTTATTCCAATGTTATCTCTTTCACATGCAATAGAGACCAGATCACTTGAGATAAATACCACACTAGAAGGGCATAATATTATGTTTTTATAAAGCGCATTATGTATGAGTTAACATAAAATGTGACATGACTCAATAACAACATGTCTAGCTTTGACAATAATGAAAGCGAACAAAAAAGTTTCATTTGAAACTATACGTTTTAGACTTCATTTGTTTCGATGTCTATTCAATGAATATAAAAATACTGTTAATAAGTTTAAATAAATCGTACCTAATTTTATTGTGTATGTCAAAACTAAAAGATTTCAATTTTTTTTTCACAAACGTTACTTTACTTCAATAATTAAAACGTGAAGTTAAATTTACACCAGAAGTGATGAATTTTGAAATAAAGAAAAATAAAATTTAGTTTAAATTAAAAAAAAAGTGTGTTTAACATTAAGCCTCGATACATTTCAAGTCATTAATTACATTGTCAAACTTTAAAAATCGTATATACTTAGTTTACTTAAAAGCGTGTCTCAATACAAAAAAAAATAACAAAGATAAATTTAAAAAAAGGGTAAAGTAATACATACAAAAAATACACACTTAAACGTATATATATATATATATTAGGGTTGTTAATTAACGATTAATTTAAATTTAATAGTTAACTTTTGAAAGTGTAAAAATTAATTAATCGTTAACTTCGATTAAAGCCAAAAAATAAAATGTATGATGTCATAAGTAACACTTATTAAACGTTCTTGTTGAAAATCTAAATGGCACTGGAATGCATCATTTGGTTCAAGTGATGAACGGATCTAATTGATATTATAAGCCGCCGACCTGAATAATCTTTTAAAAGGAACTAAGGTTACTGATATGCACACAATGGTCATGGCAAGGAATGACATTATCGGATAACGGTGTTCATTAAGGGTTAATGGATTCAGGAACTTTCATCTCAATTTTCTAACGCAATAATAGAAGAGCTGTCGTCATTTTCTGACTCTGGGTCTGACTCCATAACTGCCATTAGCTTAATACGCTTTTCATTTCCTTTGTTAAGTAGGTCAAGTGTTAGAACCATGGTAGGCAAAGTTTATCAACATTTCGAACCTTCCCGTCTGTCAGTAGTTTAAAACCAAACTGTTCTTGTAATTGTCAGGAAATTTATTAATTAACGGCCGTTATTTTTTTTAATGTTTTTAATTATTTTTTTTTACTTTTTTTTTAAACTTTTTGACTTCCAATAATTTTTAAGTGATCATTGCTTAACGTTTTTAACGATTAATCAAGAGATTAATCGTTACTTTCCGCATCCCTAATATATATAACTAGACACCCCGCGGCGTAGCATACGCCGCAGACTTGCTCATAGATAGTGCAAGAAAAAATGGGAGGGGGAGAACGGACACAAACAGTAGCACGAACAAATGGGAACAACGCGGGTGAACGATGGGGGACCACCGAAGCATTTCTGGTAAGTATTTAGGACATCGCCACAATATATAAACAAATATTACAGCCATGAAGCCAAGTTGGAGAGCAACAACTTCGCCCATGAACGAAATATGCGACCAATAGAAACAGACAGGTACCTGGTGAAGGAATTGATATAACATTGAACAAAGCTTTTTTCCGTGACATGCGAAGCGGTGTTTATGTTTGCTAAGAATGTTTGCTAAGAAAGGGGGGAAAAGAATAGGCATTGACATTTTTAAAAATTAAAAAAAAACATATGTTGCCACTTGGGCTTGAACCTAAGACCTTCCGCATGTTAGGCGGATGTAATAACCAATATACTACGAAATACATACACACTGTGCAGGAACTTCGAAAGTGAATGTAAAAAACATTGCTGTCTCAAGACATGCCCCACCCCTCCACTACCTTCGCTTGCCAACCGTTAACTGTGTTTAGTTGACCCGAGCGAGGGTCATTCGTCATGCTCGGTTGCACATATTTTTGCTGCTTACTTGCCTGGCATGGTCCCATGAAGAGAATTATATATATAGATTATCGAATTAATATAAACAAAATATAAATATTTTATTTTATTTAAACAATTTCAAACACGAAAGTTGAAATTTTTTGTCTTTAAAAAAACAACAACAAAAAACAAAGCAAATTATTATTTGAATTTCCTTCTTGATTTACTAATACAACATAATAATTATTTTCCATCTAAAACAAGTACAAAAACAATTAAATCCGTATATTATTTTAAGCGTTTAGAAATAAACATGACCAAAAAAAATAATAATAAAGCTTAACTTTTTCATTTTGTAATTGAAATATCCAGGAAATAAACAAATCAGATAATCTAATGCTTGTATATTTTAAAATTGCAACTACAAGATATTAAGCTTTAGCTACGCATATTTTAGTAGCCCAGCAAGGAATTTCAATTTCCATTATTCACTCACTATTCATTGCATTGTCAAATGACACGTCATTACGTGATGGTGCAAATTCAACGTAATAATCTTAAGATGAAATACTTAGGGTAAAATTTAGTGATATTGGAATATATCTTGTCATTTTAAAAATCAAATGGACATCTATCGTTTTCTCTAAACCTGTTTTTTTTTAAAAAAGATTTATAATAGTATTTAATATGTAACGTATATAAATTTTCTTTTTTGGATTAATGAAGTTCTAAAAAACATAAGTGAGGAGTCTCGTTGCAAAACCTATGAAATCCTTTTTTATAGTTTTTTGAGCTCAAGGCATTTAAGTTTGAGCGACTGAATAGTTTTAGTAAGGATTTCATAATTTTAACAATGCAACACAGCGTATTTAGTAGATTTTAAATGACCAAACCAAAAGAATTATGTAGATTTGTACCATTTAAACCAGATAATGGCAGTATCTCATTTTTACGAAAAAATCTACTTATTAGATTTTGCAGGTGGACTCAAGTGTAACATTTCTTTGAAAGAGGTATATAATTGAATGATATAGGAGGCAAATGTACTGTTCCTTTTTTTCCTTCAATGCACTTTATATATTAGATGTATCATTTCCAAAACAAAACAAAAAACAATTATAAAGTAGATCTTATTTTTTCAAACTCACAATGAAAGCGTATACGTAAAAGATGCTTGTTGGGAAACATTTTGTTGTATGTTAAATAATTCCTAATAGAATATCAGTAATATTAATTTAAATTTAATCGCTAACTTTTGATAAATTAACGATTAATTAAACATTAATTTCGATTGAAGCCAAAAATTGAAATTTATGGTTTCATAAGTTGTTCGTCCGTCGATTTGACGAAGACCACTCTAGTCATCCGAGGGTTGCTGGGACTGGCTTTGTTTGTGCGTGCGCAGATGGCTGATAAGGCCGATCCTTGCACGGAGGGTTCGGGAACAGAAGGGAAATGGGACGAGTGGGACATCTACAGGAGGATTGACAGCATGGGCCTTTCGGGCTTGCCTTTTCTTTTCTGCGGAGGTGAACCTGTTTGTTTCGCATGACTTGGCACCTTCGTGGATGGAAGAACGCCAGGTGGATCGGTCCATTGCAGCACGTTTCCACGTGTCTGGGTTGATGGCAAACGCTTTCAGCGAGGCTTTAAATTTGTATTTGAAGCGTTTCTTTTGCCCACCGTGTGACCACTGGCCTTGCTGGAGCTCACCATAGAAGAGTCTCTTTGGCAGTCTCTCGTCTGGCATTCGGACCACGTGCCCTGCCCAACGAAGCTGGGACTGCATCAGGAGTGTGAATATGCTGGGGAGACCTGCCTTGGTCAGTACCACTGTATCTGATACTTTATCATGCCACTTTATGCCGAGGAACTTCCTGAGGCTTGTTGAATGAAAGTGGTTAAGCTTCCTAGCATGGCGCTGATACACAGTCCATGTTTCAGACGCATATAGCAGTGTGGGGAGCACCACCGACCTGTACAATTTCAGCTTGGTCTGGATGGAAATACCTCTTCTGTTCCAGACATTAGGGTACAACCTGTCCAAAGTGGAGCTGGCACTGGAAATTCTGACGCTCACTTCGTCATCGATGGAGACATTTTGCGACAGTGTGCTGCCATGGTATGTGACTGTTGCACTTTGTCGAGTCTCTGGCCGTTGATAGTAACGTTTGGCTCAATGTATGGCCTTCCAGGCGCAGGCTGATGGAGGACTTCAGTCTTCTTGGTGTTGATCTTCAGACCAAAGTTTGTGTTGCGCTGGAGAACAGGTTAACGCTGCGTTGCATGTCGGCTTCTGAGACAGCTTTGAGGGCAGTCATCATCAAACAGTAGGTCTCTGATGATGTCTGTCATAACCTTGGTTTTTGCATGGAGCCTCCGAAGGTTGAACAGTTTGCCATCTGTGCGGTACCTCAGGTTGACACCAACATTCAGTTAGGGCTAAAGAAGAAGATAAATTGCTTTCTGGGTCTCGAGCAATGTTGGGGAGTCATCCAGTGCTTTCTTTGTATGCTCTTGGGGGAGACGATTGATGGCTTCTTCGTTGATTGTCGAAGGGCGATTTAGGACGCTTTCGAAATGCTCGGCCCAGCTCTTCAAGATCTTCTCTTTGTCTGTGATGAGAGTGTTACTGTCTTCGCTGAGGATGGGGTTTGTTCCTGAGGGCGTGGGGCCATACACTTCTTTCAACGAGTTGTAGAAGTTTTTATAGTCACGCTTGTCTGCATAGCCTTGGATATCGTCGGCTTTGTTGTTGAGCCAATCGTCCTGCATCTGACGGAGCTTTTGCTGTACAGTCCTGCGTATGATATTGAGTGCATCTCTCCTTGCCGTGGACCTTGGATTATTTAGGTAAGCTTGGTGTAGGAGTTGCTTCTCATCCAATAAGTGCTTGATGTCTTCGAAGTTCTCATCGAACCAGTCCTTATGTTACCTGGTCTGGTGCCCCAGATTCTCTGAAGCTTTGGTGTAAATCAGCTCTCTGAGTGACGCCCAGTCTGCGTCCACGTTCTGGTTGAACGGAGAAGTGGATTTCAAGCGCTCTTTCAAAGCATCCACCAAGGACTGCTTGCAGCTGGCGTTCATTAGTTTGCCAATATTTAGCCGTTTGGGGGCCTTCTTTCCTTGCGGGCGCCGTTTACCCTAAATGCGGATGTTGAACTTGGTGATGATGAGGCGCTGGTCTGTCCAGCATTCAGCGCCACACATGCACTTGGTCACTCGTACATCCTGCATGTCCCTCTTCCTCACGATGGCGTAGTCAATAAGATGTCAGTGCTTTGAGCGGGGGTGCATCCATGACGTCTGGTTACGGGTTCGGAGGCGGAAGATCGTGTTGGGGATCAGCAGTTCATGTTCAGCTCAGATCTGGAGTAAAAGAAGACCGTTGCTGTTGCAGTGACCCACTCCATGATGTCCAAGGACTCCTTCCCAGGCAACGTTGTCCTTGCCAACTCTTGCGTTGAAGTCACCTAGCAAGATGAGTTTGTCCGCCTTTGGAATGTCGGCAATGACAGTGTGAAGTTCTTCATAAAACGTTGCCTTCACTTCATCTGTATTGGTCATAGTTGGAGCGTAGCACTGATGATGGTGAGTTGTTTCTTTCCAGCCAGTGGGAGTTTCATGGTCATGAGCCTGTTGTTCACTCCCTTGGGAAGTCCAGCCAGATTTTGGACAAGAGTTGTGTTAACTGCAAACCCAACACCAGCTTTACGACTCTCCTCGCTGTGTCTGCAACTCCAGTAAAATGTGTAACCAGATCCTCTTTCACAGAGCTCTCCTTCTCCCGCGAGCCTGGTCTCGCTCAGGGCTGTGACGTCGATGCCGTATCTAGCGACTTCTTTTCCAATCAGGGCTGTTCTCTTCTGGAGTCTGTCGGCATCGTCTCTGTCGATGAGTGTGCGCACATTCCATGCGCCCAGTATAAGAGGAACTATCCTGGTTTGCTTCTTTTGGTTGTTACCGCTGGTATAGGGTCCCTACCAGCCGCGGTGTGCTGGCTAGGTTAGGCTCGAGCAGGCAATGTTTAGGGCACCTTTTCTAGCCCCTTCCTCATGCCATGTAGGTGAGCAGTGCATTCCTGAAGAGGGCTGCTCAGTCGCCCAGGGGCCTGCCGGACTCCACCGCTGTTCCATGTCAGCGAAGAATGACCCAATGCCCTGGGCCGCCTGTGTGCAGGGTTACGGCTCCCATTTTACCCACACTTGCCGCTTCATCGCTTGCCTGTCACCGCAGGACTTGTCGGTGACTGATGGGATGGGATGGATGACAAAAGTGACTTGCGTGATGACTTGGATTTAAGTGAGAAAGAGTTGCGCAGTTCGTCGATCTCATTCTCTCACCCGAAACCATCTTGATCCAGCGGCAGGACAAATTCGAGACGGCTGGTGATGGAGACGGGTGCAGTGGATGGCCATGATGTCCTGTGTGTCTTGTCATACACTTAGCGTTCCACAAAGCTTTGCTGAGAATTGCCTTTTTGACCGTTGACCAACTAGTGGTTCCTCCGCTCTGTCCACCGAATCCAGTCTCCACGTGTAGTGGATGTTTGGTTTGCAGGTGATATGTAAGCAAAGTGTTAGAACCATGGCAGCAATGTTCCCTTTAAGCAGCGCGGATGCGCAGATATTTGACCAACGCCACGCAGGAGTTTAGAATCCCCGGGCAGCAAATTTTGTAAAATATTGCACCAACAAATTGACGTTCTGCAACTTTGCACACGAGTTCTTTTTTTTTAAATCCCTTATATTAACTTCGAAAACTATTTCTCTCAAAGGAAAACATTAACATTTATCAACATTTTGAACATTCACGTCAGTCAATTGTTTAAAACCAAAATGCTCGTGTAATCGTCCGGAAATTATTTTATATTTATCTGTCGAAATATTTTACGTTTTGGACTTCCAATACATTTATAAATGGCGGGTCGATTAATCGTTAAACAAATTAAATCGTTAAAAAATTATAACGATTAATCTAGAAATTAAGCGTTAATTTCCACAGCCCTAATTTTTAAACACATATATAAAGTTTATTACTTTTATTCCGAATTAGATATGAACAAATATATATAAAAACAAAATTTACCACAACTTTAAAACGCTGATAAGAACTTTGCAGGAAAGAGAAATTATACAGTAACTTAAACTCCACACAACTGTCTAGACGCGTTGATATTTGAAATGAATCCAGAGCACTGTTGTTTTATTTTCCACATTTCTAAAATGTTTTCGAACGTCAGTAGTTTTCTTTAAACAAATAGTAATTAAATTGTCACTTGGCTATGGGAGGCATATTCCATGAGTCATCGTCACACGATGTTTTCTTTGAAAATTGACATCCGTCCCCTGATACATAAATAATGATTATTTTTACTTCATTTCTGTATTGAAATAATTTCACATGGCGATTTTGTTTTGATATAACTCATTTGAATTTTAGCATTTAATAGGGGCACTAGTCTATAATAATTTAAGCACTTTTAATTTTGGTTAAACAAACAACAAACAAGGGGACATAATTAAAAACAACCACAACAACAACAACAAAAAACACACACAAAAACACAAACAAACAAAAACCCACTAAAACCATGGTTTTAATTGAGAGTTCCTAAAATAGAAGGAATCGAACAAAAATTTTTGAATGCGTCTTCAGGATTTTAATAAATTATTTCAATGGAAAATAAGACACGAGTAGTTTCGCATAAGGCTGACTTGTGTGATTATGGCACATCAATTTTTAAGAGCAAAACGTTAAGCTTAGGAAGCAAACACACATTTGATGACTATATGCAAGATAATAGTAATTACAATGTATTGTGATACGTCATCATCTTGTCGTGAAATGGTGTGTGTTTTGTTAAAGTATCGCCTATATTTATTTACTAATGCATTTACGACAAACGATGCTTACTTGGATAAGTTTGGCTCATGTCTTAGCCCAGTCTATGGAATTACGATGAATCGTCATTAAGATACATCATTGGTCAATGGGGCTGTACCTTCATAAGGGATGAGGAGCTGTAAATTGTGAAGCAGGAGAAACTAAACTACAATTTTATGACTTCTCGGGTTGAACGTTTGTTGAAATGCTTCGTACTGAGAATGCACTACCGACTATATGTAGTCGTTTTTGTCCAGATTTTCTGAGAGTTTTTATGTTTGTTTTCTTTTAAACATTGAACAATTGTCTAAACCATTTATCTGTTTAGAATAAGTATCAGTATTAAATTCAAAATTTATAATGTTCTGAAGAGTTAGTTACTATTATACATAAATCCTCTAAGCAATCCCATCAATTGAAAGGTAAAAGTAGTCCAACACTTTCCTAATCCCTTGGAAGCCACTTACTAGTATACATTCAGTGTTTGATGTAATAATAGGCATTAATGTTTTAGTCTTCATCGAATTATTTGATGGCCCTGCCATTTTGGCGGGCAGATGCCCGGGCGGAACTTTGTTAGGGGCGGAAAATTCCTCGTCGTTAATTAGCTTCAAAGAAGAATTTTAAAAAGAAAGTAAATTTTTTAAAATCAAAATTAAATAAAACCAAATACGACGTTTGATAAAAGAAATAAAGGAACTCTTCTAAAATAGTCATTATATGTTTCGAATGCTAAAACTTCAAACTTCATATTGCATAAACATTACTCTGATCCATATGCATCTGAACTGAAAAACCAAGAGGTTTAAGTACTATCAGAACGTGACACTAATATGCTGGTAACATTAAATAATGCTTACAATGTGACCGCAGTTCTTGATGTGAAAGTGAAAATTACTATATCACATCCATTTCAAACATGAGTCAATCGAATGCCTGGGGCGGTAATTTGTAGGGGGCGGCAAATTTATCGTTGATAAATAGCTTCTAAATAGGAAACAACTTTAAAATAATGTTTAATAAACATAAAATAAAAGCCAAGGTAAAAATCAATAAAAGAAATAAAGAAATTATATAAAAATATGAGAACGTTTCAAAGGCAACAATTTGAAACTCCATAATGAATCTAAAGACTTCTGATACTAATGCTAATAAACTGAAAAAACGAAAGGTTGAAGTAGTATAAAAACATGACACTGATGTGCTGTTGCCTATAACTACAATGGATTCAAATTTGTCAGCCGCTCATGTTTATTGTAGAAGGAACAATTTCTGTATCCGTTAAATTCCAAGAAACAACATTTAAACAACATTATTAAATTGATATAAATTGCCCGTAGGTAAAAAAGTAAAGTAGTCCCATGACCGATGGTCGTAGGGATCCCTAATAATTCCATTAGAGCTTACTCGGGGCTTGTAGGTGCCCCAATTCCTTTCCAGAGGTCAGCGAGGACTTTCTTAGCTTATCATTTACATTGTGGCTTTGCATGGGTCAATCCCACGCCTCTCAGATTTGTGAGGCGAGCGCACTACATATACTTCGCTACCCAGCCACTACAGTTACAGATGCTAATTTGCGATTACTATAAATGCAGCGAGATTTAGTGTCAATTATATTAATATTAACTTTTTCCAAATGAGACACAGACCTTACATCAACATAGAGATAAGACTTACAACTTACAACTAGTGAATGATTTTAGCGTAAGTAAACTACAACAAACTAATGTATGCGTACTTATTTGGCTATTCTCTTAATCATATATTTTTAACGCAATTTCTCTTGGGACAAATTGCGTTTATGTATTTGAAGGGTCAGGCCTAACAGTTCCATCTTTGAACAGCAACTACTCCTGAACCATACCAGATAGAGGGTTCGGGTCTTTTGCAAATATATTAAGGAGATCCCAAAGGTGTGCACTGGCAAATAAAATACCGAAAAGGTTTACTGGATTTCCAGGAAAAATTTTATTAATAAAACGAAAAAATATGCGCATTTTGTCAATTTTTGCCAACAAAAACATCTATCAGGTTGAAACAAAGGCCAAATGATAGCTAATAATATTTAGAACAATGTGGGAGAATACTTTTTTTTAAAATCTCTTTTCGTTCGACTCCCGTAATTTTACAGAAATGTGTAGATAGCAATTGTTTTGTTTAATTTCAGAATCATTGATTTGAAATTACTTTTAATGTAATATAGAATGATAGTTAATGGGGTTTTCCCGCTTTGTGAATGCTAATATAAGACTGTTATATTGACACATTCTTGGTGTGACTCTGGAATGATTTCCCATGAATAAAAAACAATTGGAAATTCTTTGTTGGAAATTGGATTTAAATACTTATTCGAGTTTGTATTACTTGTTTTTAATTTTAATCGCTTTTGTTTTTGTGCATAAAAAAAAGTTTTGAAGAACAGTTCTCATGTATTGGAGTTAAATCCTGAGTAGCCATTAATGAATCAAGCACTCAATATTACTAACGACTTGCAAATAGAAGGAATTAGAAATCGGATATAAAAAAAACACAAAATTGCCTATTAAAAGAAAACCGAAAATTGTTTTAAAGGAAAACCAGAACAACGTGGCAAGAAGTTATTATTAAAATATTTGACATTATTAAATCCTGGAAACAGAATTAGAATGTTTGCGCTCATAGTCAGAAAAGATTTAGTCTTAGTACACCGTATACGTCGAATTCTGGATTTGATGACTCTGCTAGCAAATTACGATAAAGTGCCTTGAAAACATCGTTTGAAAAAGGGGAAGAAACTTATCACATAAAAAGTGAATGCTCTCATTACGGTTTTGGGAGATACAGCTCGCCAATAATCATCTCTCGGTAATAAGATATCACATTTTATCCCATTGCATTCGATATCTCTCGATATATGTCACACAAGTATCAAACAAGTCCAATTGTGCGATGTGAAAAGATTGAAAGTCAGAAGAAAGACGTTGGTGACTCTTTCAAAGATTTCATTGAATCAAAAATGAATCTTCTTTCTCCATATATGAAATTATTTTTAAAATGTTTAGGGCTGATGATCCTAAGACAATGGACAGTAGAGGCGCAGAATGAGTTAATACTTCTTGATAACTGGAAAGTATACATG